>JAQBSW010001068.1:0-151731 GCA_029291075.1 Eudiplozoon nipponicum | reverse complement strand
TTGATAGTCTTCTTTCTTACTTAATTAATGCAAATTGTACTTTGAATCGTTGAACGGGATTCATTTGCTTTAAATCAAGTTTGCGTGCTTGAAGTAAACACCGACCCCATTGTATTTAACCAGTCTTCGAACAACATAACCAAAACTACCGCCAGCCGCAACGCACTGACGCGTTTCGACCTTCCATGATCATCATCAGAGTACGACGGCAAACTGACTATCGAGGATCAAACCGCATTGAGTATATATGGAAATCAAATTTAGATATGCGGCTCTCACCTCTAGCAGTCTTGCATACATTGAACTTGACTGGAAATGTCGGCTGCACAATTTCTATGCAGTCACGAACATTAACTGTTTGCGGCTTTCGCCACATATACATATATAGGCAATACAATTTAACAATAATTGATTGCGCGGGTGGTGGTAACAATGCTTTAAATCAAGTTTGCGAGCTTGAAGTAAACACCAACCCCATTGTATTTAACCAGTCTTCGAACAACATAACAAAACTACCGCCAGCCGCAACGCACTGACGCGTTTCGACCTTCCATGATCATCATCAGAGTACGACGGCAAACTGACTATCGAGGATCAAACCGCATTGAATATATATGGAAATCAAATTTAGATATGCGGCTCTCACCTCTAGCAGTCTTGCATACATTGAACTTGACTGGAAATGTCGGCTGCACAATTTCTATGCAGTCACGAACATTAACTGTTTGCAGCTTTCGCCACATATACATATATAGACAATACAATTTAACAATAATTGATTGCGCGGGTGGTGGTAACAATGCTTTAAATCAAGTTTGCGAGCTTGAAGTAAACACCGACCCCATTGTATTTAACCAGTCTTCGAACAACATAACAAAACTACCGCCAGCCGCAACGCACTGACGCGTTTCGACCTTCCATGATCATCATCAGAGTACGACGGCAAACTGACTATCGAGGATCAAACCGCATTTAATAAATATGGAAATCATAACTGCTAGAGGTGAGAGCCGCATATCTAAATTTGATTTCCATATATATTAAATGCGGTTTGATCCTCGATAGTCAGTTTGCCGTCGTACTCTGATGATGATCATAGAAGGTCGAAACGCGTCAGTGCGTTGCGGCTGGCGGTAGTTTTGTTATGTTGTTCAAGACTGGTTAAATACAATGCGGTCGGTGTTTACTTCAAGCTCGCAAACTTGATTTAAAGCATTGTTACCACCACCCGCGCAATCAATTATTGTTAAATTGTATTGTCTATATATGTATATGTGGCAAAAGCTGCAAACAGTTAATGTTCGTGACTGCATAGAAATTGTGCAGCCGACATTTCCAGTCAAGTTCAATGTATGCAAGACTGCTAGAGGTGAGAGCCGCATATCTAAATTTGATTTCCATATATATTCAATGCGGTTTGATCCTCGATAGTCAGTTTGCCGTCGTACTCTGATGATGATCACGGAAGGTCGAAACGCGTCAGTGCGTTGCGGCTGGCGGTAGTTTTGTTATGTTGTTCGAAGACTGGTTAAATACAATGGGGTCGGTGTTTACTTCAAGATCGCAAACTTGATATAAACATTGTTACCACCACCCGCGCAATCAATTATTGTTAAATTGTATTGTCTATATATGTATATGTGGCGAAAGCTGCAAACAGTTAATGTTCGTGACTGCATAGAAATTGTGCAGCCGACATTTCCAGTCAAGTTCAATGTATGCAAGACTGCTAGAGGTGAGAGCCGTATATATCTAAATTTGATTTCCATATATATTAAATGCGGTTTGACCCTCGATAGTCAGTTTGCCGTCGTACTCTGATGATGATCATGGAAGGTCGAAACGCGTCAGTGCGTTGCGGCTGGCGGTAGTTTTGTTATGTTGTTCGAAGACTGGTTAAATACAATGGGGTCGGTGTTTACTTCAAGCTCGCAAACTTGATTTAAAGCAATGTTACCACCACCCGCGCAATCAATTATTGTTAAATTGTATTGCTATATATGTATATGTGGCGAAAGCTGCAAACAATTAATGTTCGTGACTGCATAGAAATTGTGCAGCCGACATTTCCAGTCAAGTTCAATGTATGCAAGACTGCTAGAGATGAGAGCCGCATATCTAAATTTGATTTCCATATATATTAAATGCGGTTTGATCCTCGATAGTCAGTTTGCCGTCGTACTCTGATGATGATCATGGAAGGTCGAAACGCGTCAGTGCGTTGCGGCTGGCGGTAGTTTTGTTAAGTTGTTCGAAGACTGGTTAAATACATAGGGGTCGGTGTTTACTTCAAGCTCGCAAACTTGATTTAAAGCATTGTCGTAACGACCCGCGCAATCAATTATTGTTAAATTGTATTGTCTATATATGTATATGTGGCGAAAGCTGCAAACACTTAATGTTCGTGACTGCATAGAAATTGTGCAGCCGACATTTCCAGTCAAGTTCAATGTATGCAAGACTGCTAGAGGTGAGAGCCGCATATCTAAATTTGATTTCCATATATATTAAATGCGGTTTGATCCTCCATAGTCAGTTTGCCGTCGTACTCTGATGATGATCATGGAAGGTCGAAACGCGTCAGTGCGTTGCGGCTGGCGGTAGTTTTGTTATGTTGTTTGAAGACTGGTTAAATACAATGGGGTTGGTGTTTACTTCAAGCTCGCAAACTTGATTTAAAGCATTGTTACTACCACCCGCGCAATCAATTATTGTTAAATTGTATTGTCTATATGTGTATATGTGGCGAAAGCTGCAAACAATTAATGTTCGTGACTGCATAGAAATTGTGCAGCCGACATTTCCAGTCTAGTTCAATGTATGCAAGACTGCTAGAGGTGAGAGCCGTATATATAAATTTGATTTCCATATATATTCAATGCGGTTTGATCCTCGATAGTCAGTTTGCCGTCGTACTCTGATGATGATCATGGGAGGTCGAAACGCGTCAGTGCGTTGCGGCTGGCGGTAGTTTTGTTATGTTGTTCGAAGACTGGTTAAATACAATGGGTTTGGTGTTTACTTCAAGCTCGCAAACTTGATTTAAATAATTGTTATCAGCACCCGCGCAATCAATTATTGTTAAATTGTATTGTCTATATGTGTATATGTGGCGAAAGCTGCAAACAATTAATGTTCGTGACTGCATAGAAATTGTGCAGCCGACATTTCCAGTCGGGCTTACGGCGCAAAGATTGCTAGAGGTGAGAGTCGTATATCTAAATTTGATTTTCACATATATTAAAATGTGGTTTGATCCTCGATAGTCAAGGCCTGACGTCGTACTCTGATGATGATCATGGAAGGTCGAACGCGTCAGTGCGTTGCGGCTGGCGGTAGTTTTGTTATGTTGTTCGAAGACTGGTTAAATACAATGGGGTTGGTGTTTACTTCAAGCTCGCAAACTTGATTTAAAGCATTGTTACCACCACCCGCGCAATCAATTATTGTTAAATTGTATTGTCTATATATGTATATGTGGCGAAAGCTGCAAACAGTTAATGTTCGTGACTGCATAGAAATTGTGCAGCCGACATTTCCAGTCAAGTTCAATGTATGCAAGACTGCTAGAGGTGAGAGCCGCATATCTAACTTTGATTTCCATATATATTAAATGCGGTTTGATCCTCGATAGTCAGTTTGCCGTCGTACTCTGATGATGATCATGGAAGGTCGAAACGCGTCAGTGCGTTGCGGCTGGCGGTAGTTTTGTTATGTTGTTCGACGACTGGTTAAATACAATGGGATTGGTGTTTACTTCAAGCTCGCAAACTTGATTTAAAGCATTGTTACCACCAACCGCGCAATCAATTATTGTTAAATTGTGTTGCCTATATATGTATATGTGGCGAAAGCTGCAAACAGTTAATGTTCGTGACTGCATAGAAATTGTGCAGCCGACATTTCCAGTCAAGTTCAATGTATGCAAGACTGCTAGAGGTGAGAGCCGCATATCTAAATTTGATTTCCATATATATTCAATGCGGTTTGATCCTCGATAGTCAGTTTGCCGTCGTACTCTGATGATGATCATGGAAGGTCGAAACGCGTCAGTGCGTTGCGGCTGGCGGTAGTTTTGCTATGTTGTTCGAAGACTGGTTATATAAAATGGGATTGGTGTTTGCCTTTAAGAACGTTTAATGTGAAGGCTACCTGACGACTGATTGGATCTAGAAACTCGTATGGGCAAGGTTAGAACGAAACCTTTCAGTAAGTAGGCCTGTCTATAAATACACAAAATCCAAAGAAACTTCGTAGCAATAACGACTGATGACACAGTATTTGTATGGGGCTGCATTCTTTCTATTCTGCGCATAGTAAGCTGCCAGATGCTGTTGTCGGTACTCGACATTCCGTTGGGGGCGGCGAGGCGTGGGTAGGCGCGTGGTGTTTTTCTTATCTTCGCAAATTGATGCTGATTTTTACGAGAATTTCCATGCTTTATGTTTTTAGCTACAATGAGTCAAGATGGTGATTTTCACAACACAACAGGCAAACTCTGAATAAAAACCATCCCCATTAGGAATGAGCGACCTAGTGTTTTTACAGTCCGTATATAACCATGAACAATATGAATTATAATGAAAACATACTGCATCAGCCTTAGCGCACCATAAAACAGGTCGCCTTATCTGTTGAGTCGTGCAGGTTGGATAGGCAAAATCAGGCTACTACAGGCATTTTCATCTCTGATTCTGCCTATTTTCTTTCTCTTTCCTATTCTCAATATAAAAATAACGCTCTTTTAGATGTTATAAATATTGTGTGTGTTGGTCATATCAATGAGCCCAATATAGGATTGTCAAACATGGAAAATGGTTCAAGTAGACTATCGTTCATTAAACTTAATTTAGGATTTAACGTCGGAGCATTTAATGTGCGAAAATTTAAACAAACTGGGCAACAAATGTGTTTGTACTTACGTTGAATAAATTAAAAATCGATTTATGTTGTGTATCTGAAGCCAGAATGCAGGATACTACGAGCATTACCGAACTGAGCGCACTATCCTTATCTGTGCGTTTTTGGCTTCTAAAATTTGTTCTTACTGAGTTATCCAAAGCCATTTAATGGGACTTCATTATTGTTCCTAGCTAACGAGCTAAAGCTTCCTTAACTGAATGGATCCTTGTAAATAGTCGTATTTTTGCAGCACACTTAAATGCGTCTACAAAAATCGATACGAGAAACCTTAATCAACCTTGCCTTTTCGTTATATTTGCATATGCTTCCAACGAATACAGCACAAACGACAACAAGGATGCATTTTACTCCGACTTAAACTCTTTACTAATTAGAGCAAGAAGTTCAGGTACATGGGTAACATGAATGCTCAAGTTGGGCGCTTAAGTAACGTAGAATTTCATTTGGGTAGATGATAAAATTTCAGTTCGATGCACAACGATAATGGGGAACGTTTTTGGAATAGCTGCGCGCAACCTAGATTATATTTAAGTAGTAAAAACTTCATATGTAATGTAAGACGTTGCGTCACATGGCGTCCACTAAGCTCTCGAACAAAAAGCTCCCGTAATGCAAAAGTTTGTAGGAGGTTTTGCAGTTATTATAACAGATTTTGCAGGGTAGCTGTCTATTTAATATAATTTCCTATTCCTACATTTTCATGATGGCTGTTATCACCATCCGTTCCATGATCAGTCCCTGACATTTTCCGAAGGGTGAAGTAAGAAGACTCATCCATGTTATCAGACGTTTATTGAATGTTATGTTGCAATGCATGAATCAATTCACAGTTAATCCAAAAAGTCCGTGCTCTAGACAGTAACAAAAGAATTTATGGTCAACACAATTAAATGTCTTATGCACATGTAATCACTAGAAACACAATCGGCTGAATCGTGATGAATTCATGTAAATGATTGAAAAAGTACGATGATATAAATCCAGACAGATTAGCAATTTAGTTTAAAGTCAGTGATAATTGATGATAAGGAACACAATTAATATTGTCACTGATAATTATTCAACAGAAATATTGTGTAAAAACAGAGTTAGACTATTTGACCTTAAAGAGAACTATATTTGTCAAAATTGAACATCTTTGGGTTGTAACGCGGAGCCGCGTGTTACAAGTTTACTACCAGCAGTTGTTTTCGTCATAATTGTTATTTTCCACCTTTTTATTTATTTTTTAATAAATGCTATTATGACCAACACTCTTTTACGTTAAGGATGCATGTGTTGAAGTTGTCCTGGGCGGTAGATTAGTCGATCTTGACTATTCCGACGATATCGTACTATTATTCGACTGTCGATATTTTGCTTATGCCACCTTGAATAGATTTGCAGATCTTGTTCTGTCTTCTGTTTGCAATGTATCTGTACATGCAGCTTTATTACACGCTAGAGAGAATTGGCCTCTTAGAGTTGATGATTTTAGACGCTTACAGATTTTCGACTACCGTTGTTTAAGAGGCATAGCACATGTAGGTTTTCAGCAACGAATAACTAACGCTGACATCTGTAGACGTATTCTTGGATCGGTCAATAAGTACTCCTAGTTAGAATAGCAAATTAGGCTCCATCAACTTCGTTGATTCGGTCACGTTTTGCATATGCCATTAATTCGATTGCCTAGTAGAGCAGTGCTTTCTCATCCAGTGCCAGATTGGCTTAAGAAACAGAGTGGGCAGATCTTGATATGGTAGAAACAAAATCAACTACCTCCAAATTGGATAGTATAATACCCATTCGTCTGTCGGGATAAGTTCCACATGCGCTTCAAAGTTTTTGATTGGAAACCCTGCGTAATATGGCATTGAGTTGAGCTCAGTGGCGATCTTGTTGCAGACTTATAGTAGAATCATCTTCGTAACTTTCTTTTCTTATTTGAGCAGTGTTAGCTGTGTAGTTTAATTGTGTTTTTGACGCGGCACAGTGCAAACCATAAGGAAGCTGTATTGCCGATTTTGCATTGCCTTTACACTGACTTGTCATAATGTGTTATGTAGAGATTCAGTTTGCCTTACTTCTATATGTTATCTAGATAAATATACTCAAGATAAGTAGGTACGTTCACTTTCTCATAAATCTAATTATTCGTATGCTAAATTATTATTCTTGTCGTTAACATATTTTCTTTTATTTTATTTCTCTTCTAATTGTTATATGGCATTGAATCATTAGTTACTATTGGCTTTTGTATTGCTGTGCGTAATGATAATGATGCGTGGACACTTGTGGATGCATTTTCTCTGATTTTTATCTACATATGTAAAACATTTTTTTCACTAAATTAATGGCCGAATCATCTGATGTAAAAATAACTGTGCCTTTTGGGGTATCAGTCAATTATCGATATGCTAGTATGAGGTATCTTCACACAGAATAAGTATGCAAGATTTTGAATGACCATTCGTATTTAGATGTATCAACACTTCAGATTTGCTGTGTCAGCGCATGGTAGTAAGAACTCAACATTAGCTGGTCAACTGTCTGCTCGTCTAACCGAATTGTGTGTTGCAGCAGGATTTTCCTCGAAGACAGTGCAGCTTTTGCGGTCTGGTGAAGCTCTTGGGCAAACAGTCAGTCTTACGACTCGCCTAATTGCCAGACTAATTAGCTGGGTACTGCCCATTGGTGACTTAACTGATCATGTACTTACTACGGCGGATTTGGACCGAGTAAGTATTATTTCCACGTGTTACAAGGTTCAGTTTAAAAACAATGTTTTTCAATTAGTTAGAGTCAATTAATTGCATCTAACTATTGAATCGGCCAGATTTATTCGTATAACTACTGTCGCAAATAGTGTATAACTGTACAAGTCTCACACTTTCCTTTTAGGTCGGTTAAGTTAGATTTCATTGCAAATTCTATTTCATTGATCAGTTTATGTGTGTATGTATGTATGTATGTATGTATGTATGTATGCATGTATGTATGCATGTATGTATGTATGTATGTATGTATGTATGTATGTATGTATGTATGTATGTATGTATGTATGTATGTATGTATGTATGTATGCATGTATGTATGTATGTATGTATGTATGTATGTATGTATGTATGTATGTATGTATGTATGTATGTATGTATGTATGTATGTATGTATGTATGTATGTATGTATGTATGTATGTATGTATGTATGTACATGTATGTATGTATGTATGTATGTATGTATGTATGTATGTATGTATGTATGTATGTTTGTATGTATGTATGTATGTATGTATGTATGTATGTATGTATGTATGTATGTTTGTATGTATGTATGTATGTATGTATGTATGTATGTTTATGTATGCATGTGCATAGGCATATATGTACGTATTCAATAGTTTATTCGTGTGTACTGTATTATTTAATAATTTTATACGCCTAAGACAAATCTGCAGTATCTTAATTAATTTTCAATTTTTTTATTTGTGCTTTATTTTGAGTTAATTTGTTTATGATAATCAATTGCAATTTTTGTGATGTTATCTGGATAATCAACCTGTGAGTGATATAGTTTTATCGTGATTTTGGACGTTTTAATGAGCTTTTAAACTTTTATGTTTTCTGACTTTTAATTGTAGATTCGTTTAGTTTCCAATTTAGTTGTGCCCGCTGTCAGTGCCGCAATGCGTCTGCGCCGAAGTCTTGATTTTTCTCAACAGAATCCAACATCAACTTCTTGTGCACCTATAACAATTTCGGCTCTCAGTGGACTGAAATTATTAAAGCGGAATTTGTTAATGGCATCAGGATCTGCAGAACTGACGGCGTCTTCAAAGAGACAGCTTCTGGTTGATCGAAATAATCGTATTATTTTAAGAGACCCGGTATTTCTTTTGATTACACCGTGTTGGTTGACTGATGCAGCACCTCATGGAGTTGGTGATCATTTGCTTGCATTGGTAAAACATTATATGATATTTGCATTATTAAATTATGCTATCCCCCATTATGTGGTGTGCATCATGACATTGGAAGCGCTTGACTTTGAAACGTGGTGCGAAATGTGCAGTTATCTGGCAATGCCAACTAAATTTCTATAGCTGCTATTGTAATTTATGGGAATCTGTTTTTAAAGATCATCATCTCATTCGTAATAGGAAACTAAAGTTAAAATATTAATCAGCATGCTTTGTGTCACTGTTAATTCTAGATACGTCAATCAATAAAAAAATACAAAATTATTTTAAAACGTGTGCTTCAGTGGCACATAAGCATGCAAATATATCATGAAATAGCAATATTGCTAATAATAACAGGAAAATAATTATCATCATAGTATTAGCTTAGCGGTAAATTCAACATGAATAGAAATCATCTAGACCTCTACGTAGCACGTAACATGGACCAAGAAAACAATGCAAGGGGATACGTTTTCTTTATTGTTGTTGATTTTCGAGCGGTGATATGCTGGCAAACACCCCGATTTGGCATGACTACTTTGAGACGTCCATAGTGACCTTGTCAAAATGTGCCGAAATCTAGATCAAAAGTTGACTCCACCAGTTCTTCCTCAGGTCTCCATAGAACCAGTTTAAATCAGCATAGTGTGCTTCGAGTGTTGTGCTATTTCAATCTATCGCTCGTGAACGGCAGCATTGAATATTCGATCACTCCAACGGGCTCTTACAATTTCCTTCAGGTATCACTGTTTTTCGTGTGTAATTTAAGCCCGTGGATACCATATTCCTTGGCTCTTTAAGTGTGATAAAGGTTGCTTCTGTAGCCAGTCGGTATTTCATGTCTAGCTAACTGTACAAGCGCCGTGTTTACGATGTTTGCCTTCGGGAGCCCAGCATTGACTTGAGTACTTCAAAATGTGTGTACTTCTAACCTTGTGCCGGAGAATAGGCGATCTTCTTTCCTTCCTAGATATGGTTTGGTCTTTGCACTTTCCAGTGTTGCGGAAAGTTCCTACTTCACCTAATAGATATGAAGCCTTCATTATGTTCTTCCTGGTCCACTTGGTGGTTCTGTAAACGTGTATGCACTAATTCTCAACCAGTCTGCTCATGATATATAACAGTTAGATACTGTTTGTTTCGATGAACCAATAAATATTTGTTTAATTGTGTAATGGTGGTTGCGCACCTAATAACAAATTAATTCAAATATGACCAGAAGGACAAACCAAATTCAGCATGTAAGGAAGGTATAATCTCATGTGTACATTCGTTTCGTGCTTACTTCTGATTCATCACTAGGAGCCGGTATGACGCCCTATAACAATTATATATTTTCGTGAGGAATGTGAGACAATTAGAAGATACAATCTCCTATACAAAAGTGTAAACCTGCAGCATTGGACCTAACTTAATATAAATTCTTCGCAAATGCGACTTCAAAGCCACCTCACTGTATACTATATACCGAGCTTGTAATTGGTGCCAACACTAGGGTTTTTATGTCAGCACCTGATAACACACACTATGGTTACCGAATAGGTACATGTTACCAACACTATGGTTGCCGAGTCGGTACAGGATACCGACACATTGGATTTTAAGGTATGCTAAAGTTTACCTAAATGGAGAATTGCAACTGCTTCTGAACACAGGTTAGTCCAGCAAATCCACAATTACAATTGATCATGATATTTTTTAAATCTTTCAAGGGTTATAGCATACAGTTTTTGGCCTTTTAGTGATTTTCGGACAGCCAAGTGATAATTGGTAATTTATACTATAAGCTAGTTCAAGACGACATGAGTCCTGGGGCTCTAGACAGATGGCCTGATCACAAAAGTAGCTGTGGGAGGCGAGTGCTTCCTTTTTTACGTTTGCCGCAATTTGATTGTAACAAATTAATTTCGCCAGAATCATCGACGTTGGCAAGTTAAACGCAAAGATAGTGCCAACTTGTTTGGATTGTTGCACGATGACCTTATTTAATCCTCTTCAACTACTTTAATAACTACTTGTAAATGTATCTTCGACAATGCGACTTCAACGCAAACTCACACTATATAATATGTAAACCGAGCCTGTAAACGATACTAACACTATGGCTATTGTGTTAGTCACCGATACCAACATTATAGCACCGCAATGGTACATGATACTAACAATATGGTTTCCCAGCTGATACATGGTACCAAAATGATGGATATCTATGCATGCTATAGTTCACCGGAATTGAGAATTACAACAATTTCTGAACACCTGTTACTTCAGTAAATTTATACACTCTGGCCTTGATCGATATCAGTTATCACATATCGCGGTAAGAATGACATAATTTAATTCAAAATATAACATTCAATTGTAACACGCGGCTCCGCGTTACAACCCAACGATGTTCAATTTTGACAAATATGGTGCTCTTTAAGGTCAAATAATCTAACTCTGTTTTTAAACAATATATCCCTTAACTGTGATTTTAGAAACAATCTCTATTAGTTTCAAGCTGTTTTAATTGAGATTTCTTGAACTGCAATTTTAATTGTAATTAATAGGGTTTTGTTTAATAAATATAGACACCCGCGCGCAATATGCAGGTAACATGCGGTGTATTTATTTGTCTGTTTTCAAACATTGGATTTACTTAGTTTACTTGCCTTAACCATTTTTTATACGAGTGCTGACAGTTCAGTTATGATTCCACTAATCATGACATCAGGTTTTTCTCAATCTCTTACCCGAAACTCTATAGTTCAATGTATTTTTGTATTTTATCATTCAAAACCTAGCAAACAGTGGAATTTTTATTTGTGGTGCTTTTCATGACGGTTTTTACACGATTTATATCCACCAATTATCAGTGACAATATATATTGTGTTTCTTCTCATAAATTATCAGTGACTTTAAACTAAATTGCTAATCAGTCTGGATTTATATCATCGTACTTTTTCAATTATTTACATGTATTCAACACGATTCAGACGTTTGTGTTCCTAATAATTACTTGTGTATAAGACATTTAATTGTGTTATTTAAATCAAGTTTTCGAGCTTGAAGTAAACACCAATCCAATTGTATTTAACCAGTCTTCGAAGAACATAACAAAACTACCGCCAGCCGCAACGCACTGACGCGTTTCGACCTTCGATGATCATCATCAGAGTACGACGGCAAACTGACTATCGAGGATCAAACCGCATTGAATATATATGGAAATCTAATTTAGATATGCGGCACTCGCCTCTAGCAGTCTTGCATACATTGAACTTGACTGTAAATGTCGGCTGCACAATTTCTATGCAGTCACGAACATTAACTGTATGCAGCTTTCGCCACATATACATATATAGACAAGACAATTTAACAATAATTGATTGCGCGGGTGGTGGTAACAATGCTTTAAATCAAGTTTGCAAGGTTGCAGTAAACACTAACCTCTTTGTATTTAACCAGTCTTCGAACAACATAACAAAAGAACCGCCAGCCGCAACACTGACTGCATAGAAATTGTGCAGCCGACATTTTCAGTCAAATTCAATGTATGCAAGACTGCTAGAGGTGAGAGCCGCATATCTAAATTTGATTTCCTTATATATTCAATGCGGTTTGATCCTCGATAGTCAGTTTGCCGTCGTACTCTGATGATGATCATGGAAGGTCGAAACGCGTCAGTGCGTTGCGACTGGCGGTAGTTTTGTTATGTTGTTCGAAGACTGGTTAAATACAATGGGATTGGTGTTTACTTCAGGCTCGCAAACTTGATTCAATTGTGTTGAAAATATATCATTTTGTTGCCGTCTAGAGCACGGTCTGCTTTGTGTAACTGTGAATTGATTCATGCTCAGCTACACTACTTGCAATTAACGTATGAAAATGGATGAATTTTCTTACTTTACCCTTCGAAAAAAGTCAGGTACTGATCAAGAAACGGGTGGGGATAACGACCATTATGAAAATGTATGAAATCATTGCTAAATGGACAGCTGCTCTGCAAAGGCTATCACTATAACTACAATACATCCTACAAAATACTGCTTGTTGCGGAGAATTAATATATATGCAATTATGTATTTGGTGTTGCTAACCTAGTAACAGCTTATTTCCAGCTGCGCACCAGAAGATGATAAACCAAAGACCACATTACCGGAATTTATAATCTCAGGCACATTCGTTTCTGCTTACTGGCGACTCATCAGTAGGAGCTGGTATTACGCCCTTTAACCACTATATATTTGGGTGAGGAATGTGGGATAATAGGACGGTACAATCTCCTAGACGAATGTGTACATTTGCAGTAGTGAAGTTAATATCATATAAACTCTTCGACAATGCGACTTCAACGCTGAATCACACTATATAATATACATATCGAGTCTGTAAAGGATATTACCACTATGGCGATTGTGTCAGTAACCGATACAAACATTATAGCACCGAAATGGTACATGGTACTCACAATATGGTTTTCGAGTTGGTACATGGTTTCAACATGACGGAGATCAATGTATGCTATAGTTCACCGGAATTGAGAATTACAACTATTTCTGAACACCTGTCACTTCAGTAATTCCATACACTGTGGCCTTGATCGATATTAGTTATCACATTTCGCGGTAATAATGACATCATTTAATTCAATATATACCATTTATATTTTGTTTGTTTCGGAGAACTATTATATATGCAGGTATGTATTAGGTGATGGTCTTCTCAAATATCTACTAATAAACATATCTATTTGAACAAACAGCTGACTTGGAACCTACCAGTATTGATTATAAAAATTTGTTCAAGGCTACATTAGTTGATCAGGCTTCACATTTGATATCGTCTAAATGCACAGAACAGCATGCATTGACAAAGCAGCATCTAATTGCGCTTAGAGGTATCAGCAGAATTGCAGACATCAAAATACTACGCGCTGATAAAGGCAAGAGCGCAGTTATAATGGACAAATCTGACTACGTACAAATGATGGAAAACGTGTTAAATGACAATACAAAATTCACACGTCTAGACGATAAATCAGATGAAATAGACAAGGTGGAGCGCAAAGTAATAAATGAAATTAAGATTTTGACAGATGCCGGTTTTATTGATGAGGCCACTGCACAGAAGCTCAAGCCAGTTGGATCATCTACACCAATAATGTACGGATTACCAAAACACACAAAAGAGGTTGTCCTATGAGGCCAATTTTATCAATGGTAAATTCTCCGTTTCATGCACTAGCTAAATGGCTAGTTCGTTTACTTGAACCATTACGTAAACTACTAGGTAATCATTCGGTTGCCGATTCGTTTGAGTTTGTAAACAAAATTCAAGATATAAATGTTAAAAACAAGATTATGGTATCTTTTGATGTTACGTCTTTGTTTAAAAATGTTCCAATTGATGAAACCATTGACATTATAGTCAAAGCGGTAGAACACGATATATTACCATCGCCGGTGCCAGGTCAAACTCTACGCAAGCTTATCTTATTATGCACGAAAGACGTACGATTTCGTTTTAATGGAAACATCTACAAACAGACTGATGGTGTCGCAATGGGAAGCCCCTTATCTCCAGTGTTGGCTGAGATTTTTCTAGGGCACCTAGAAAATACATCAGTAAAGAGTGACATAAGTAAATGTGCTCAATATATACGGTACGTGGATGATATATTTCTTGTACTTAAGAACAGGTCGCAATCACGAACATTGCTTCAAACTTTCAACAAAGCACATAAGAATATCGGTTTTACGTCAGAGCACGAGAAAGATGACTGTCTGCCTTTCCTAGATGTACTATTAAAGAAAGAAACTAATGGTAAATTAAACAGAACAATTTACCATAAACCAACATGGTCTGCACAGTATTTGCATTACAGCAGTTTTGTGCCATTTCAATATAAATTATCAACAGTTCGTGGTTGCTTTTCAAGAATTGACAGGTTGGTTAGTCAAGATTCTAAAGAAAATGAATATAATAAAGCAATTAACGATTTAATGTCTAATGGCTATCCCAGATAATTAATTGAATCAATTATTAAAAGGGGAGTTAACCAGAAACAGACGTACTATGGGCCAGAAAAGAAAACCGTCTACCTAAACATCCCATTTAAGGGGGATGCAGTTTCCCGAATGGCACAAAAGAAAGTTGAAGCAGCATTGACACGCACATTTAATGCAGCCAAACTTCGAGTGTTATTTAGGGTAACACACTTGCCTTTACCAGCAATCAAAGAGAAACTGCCGTTAATGTCGATATCAAATATTATTTACCAATATACATGCGCAAGTTGTCGATCAACTTACGTAGGCCGATCGACCAGACGGTTAATTACTCGAATGAGAGAACATTGCAACTTGAACGCCTGTTTTAAATCAAATGGTGAATACACGTCTGCTATTGCGCAACACATCATCGAAACATCGCACGTATGTTCTCCAGACGTAGCATTCAAAGTAATTACTAAATGTAAAAACAAAAGGGAGCTAGCCACATACGAAGCCTTATGGATAAACAAATTGCAGCCGGATTTATGTAAGCAGAAGAAGCACGTACAAGCATTGAGTTTGAACTGGATGTGACGCACGCAATTTGATTGGTTTCTATTTTTTACACTCGCTTTGTTCACATATTTCTATCTTGTTTTGCTTTCCAATTTATATATAAAGATATGTTCATGAGTAGATATTTGAGAAGACCATGAGTAAGAAAAATTTCTTATATCTGATAAAATTTCTTTTTGTTTTTGCACACAGGAAGGGTACAATTAATATATATGTATATATATATATATATATATATATATATATATAAGAATGAAAATTTGTAAAGTGATGTTTAGTAGTCTCTGAAGTAAATGGTTATTATCCACTATGTTATACACATTTTTTCATCCTAATAAGGAATATACTGTGTAATATCTGAAGTCAATGGATATAATAAAGAATATATATATATATATATATTATAGAAAGATCTTGATATGTTCCAACTTAGGACAAAACTGGCACTCTTCGCCAGTTAATGCAAGGTTTAGTCAATAGTGTCAAATATAAAATTCAAAATCCAGCCTTGAAATGTTCCTTCTGTGTAACATACTCAGGTGGTGTGAGGTATGTCTCATTTTGACGTCACTGCTGTCTTGCTAGACCTTTAGCTTGGAAGAGATGCAAAATAGGTTCAATCTGAAGAAAAGCCTGACCAAAGCATAAGTTGATAAAAAATGAATAATTTTGTATCGTGAGCGCAGTGGATTAGCGAAAGTCGATGAAAAAAATGTACGCCAGACGGAGCCGCGGTCGCGGCGAATACTAGCAAATAATTGACGCGATTCTACGCAGGGATAATTCGGCCTAATTGTTGAATTTCTTTTGCAACCTAGTGTTTTGATTTATAATGACAAAATATGAAATCACACTCCTGTCATGGAAATTAAATTCAATATCGCTACTCCATATGGCATAATATCTTTCATATAATGTTAGATTTAAGCTAGAAAATTAGAACTTTGGGTAGAAAGAGAAACCAAGTAGGCTTCAACTGAAAAAAGGTGTGTGACGAGGGTGGCATAATGGAGGAAAAATGATTGCATAGCGAAAATGCAATGGCTTGAGTCCGGACTGCATAACAATTCTAGCATGTATGTGACCAGATCCTAATAGAGACGTAACCAGTCTACTTGAAGAAGTCCTTTTGATAATTTATGCAATTTCTAATTTATATTAAATGAATATATTTATATATCTGCGTCAGCACAATTAAATTAGTATTATGCAGTAAAATGTGCTCTTAAACTGAATTATATTAGGACATGAATCCAACAGAAATATTTGTGCGCAACATTAGTGCATTTAATACTTCATGGTGGATAAGCGAAATCAATCTTATCACATTGGTATAAATTTACATCATCCAGGTAGGAAAACATTTTATGATATTTTCTGGAAATTCGCAGACGATTGCGAACTCATATAAGAGAGCATAAAGGCCGTGCTGGCTCAAATGATATAACTGGAAATCGATAAGTGCTAGACATACGTCTCTGTTCTGTGCACACATCCACAAGCTTCATGGACAAATATGTAAAGAAGACAAAGAAACATTGCCATCTTTTATACTGGGGAACATTACATGTCGAGATACCCAAGAATGATATCCATCTGTCTATAACAGTTTCCGTAGGAAATTTTATTTCAAGGATAATTTCTTCTTTACCTTAATGGATGCAATACATTTTGCCTTACAGCCTAGACTCACTTGCTCGGCTAGCGAACTAAAATGCGCTGTATTTACAATGATTGATTTACAAACATCATAATCGATTTTAAAAATCACGAAATGGTTCATTTGGATATAACACACGGTAAAGATGATTTTTCTTCCTTGTCAATGAGAGAGTGATGCATCAAGGCAATATTTGAAAGTAAATGCTGAAACTGTCGCTTAATTTACGATAAATTACAAGTAAGCCACCTGGTTCGCGATGCCGTAAAAAGGCACGCATCACCAATCAATAACACTGATTGCAAAAATAGTGATAAAGTTGAAAATATACAAGATTTGGCGGTTTAATCTGAACAGTATTGAGACATTTTACTGATTGCCAGGTATTTCAAATCTGAGCTTCATTAAGAATGCAAGGCAAGCGGATCGCACAACATATACTTTACTATAATCAAGCTTTAGATCTTGTTATAAACACCTGACCCATTAAGTACATATATTAGTCAGTATGAACTAAGAATTGTATAGTGCAGAAAAGACAATTCATCCAGTAGACCTGTTTCGTCCTTATTGGGGACTCCTCAAATACTGGCCAGAATTTTCCGCGATTTGCAGTAATGAGTACATAATAAGGACGAAACCGGTCTGCTGGATGAATCGCCTTTTCTAATTTATACTGACAAATGTACGTACTTAATGGGTAAGGTGTTCATATTAATTTCGCAACCTGGATTATAGTTAATGTTATCAATGCCCGCGCAACCAATGTTTGTTTAATTATAAAAATATACTTTTTCGAAAAAATATTTAGCAAAGTCCTTAAGATTTCTAATGCCACACAGGATGGCTCAGTGGTTAGAGCACCAGATTCCGAAGCAGACGTGCCCAGGTTCGAGTCCTGTCCGCGGCAAATTCTGGCCAGTACATGATGAGTTCCCAATAAGGACGAAAGCGGTCTACTGGATGAATTGCCTTATTTACACTATACAATTCTTAGTTTATACTGACATATGTAAGTAATTAATAGGTCAGGTGCTTATATCAAGATCATAGCCTTGATTATAATAAAAGGTATTTACATAGTTGGAAGGGGTTGAAATAAGTGCAAATCCGCCATATTACCCGTTTTATAATATAGGATAGCAAATATACAAATATTACGCATACCGTCGCATTTCTTCCTTAACAGGAATGTTCCATAAAAAACAGCAGACAGAATAAAGAAGATGGAAAAAAGAATTTAACCGTAATGTTATTGAAATGAAGGTTTGTGTACTTATTAGCACCTTAGCAATGAGGCGTATTTTCAATGTTAATATTCATGTATTGGTTGCTGAAATTAGGCATTCCTTTTAACTGTATTTGATTCGAGCAATCGACGCTCCAGTGACACACAATGACTTTGCTGACATTGGATTGACGAGCACAATTTCAGCTTCCAAATTACTGCTCTGGCTTTGAGTCGAACAGCATTAGTCAATTTCTCTTAAGATTATATGAGAATAAGACGAAAGATTTCATTAAATAAAAATAACATCAGGTTCACAATGTCGAAGAACTTGTTAATAAATATGTGCATTAAGTATATTCAAAACAGGTAGAAAATTTAAATTTGAAACTTTTTATCCCATCAAATGTAAAATCATATTGTCTTAATATTTTACATTGAAAGTTGCGTAATTCTTATATATTCACAGACCCGACAACAATTGCGAAATTAAATAAGGCCAAGATGGTATGTCCTTTAGATGGTTTCAACTTTGATGGAGATATTTTTTTATACTGGTAATCAAGTTATACAGAAAACTGCTTCAAAAACAGATTAACATATTAGTAATTTTGGACTCGTTTGATAAATTTGTCTATCAATTATAACGAATTCTATTACGGAACATACTTTTCGTATAATGAGCTTGTCTTTAGAAGGGCTGAAACAAATCAGTTATGTTAAACCAAAGTTGCGATGTTGATATGAAAATGTATCTCATTTTATTTTAAATATGGCAGTATAACTTAAGTGCTGTATTGTAGAGAATGTGCAATTCATCTAGCAGGCCGATTTCGCCCGTATTGGCAAGACTTCAAGTACTGTCCAGTATTTTCGCGTACAGAACTCGAACCTGGGCTTGCCCGTATCAGTGTATGTAACACTAAGCATTACGCCAACCTACACGCGCTACACACAATTTTAAATTATGTAATAACTCGCGAGGCTACATGGCATCTCCTTTGACGCAAAATTCCAACTATCCAAGTCAAATAGGTCATTATGGCAGAGACAATACGCTTTCTGCGAAAGGGACATTTAATCTAACTTTTCTAATAAAATGGTCACAGGTTGCACGCACGGTGATAACAATTAGTTTACGTTAAACATTAATCTCCTTATATATCATAGTTGTCATTAAAATAATTAGCAATGCATAGTGTAGAAAAGGCAATTAATCCAGTAGCCCGGTTTCGCCTATATTAAAAAATTATTTAAGTACTTTCCAGAACTTGGCAAGAACAGTGATCCAAATAAAGTGCATATTCTGGACATTACTTGAAAATATCCTAATAAGGACGAAACCGGTCTACTGGGCGAATTGCCGTTTCTACACAATACCATGTTTAGTTTATACTGAAAATGTGATTGATGCTTATATGAATAACGCAATCTTGAATTAAGTTATTCTTTATCACCACGTGCGCAAACAGTAATCGATTATTTATAAATATTTCATTCAATGGCAATACCCCTGATAGTGTGGTGTCTGATCCATAATGACTAATTTGTGGTCACTATTTGGAATTTGAAGTTAAGATAGACCCAATATATGTTCTACTTGGAGGAAATTATAATAAAAGCATGAGTTATATATAATTTTTTTTAAATTGTAGTAAGTAGAAAGGTGGCTCACTAGTTGTTTTCATAAATTGCGAATAAAACACATCCAGGTTTGAGGATTGATCGCGCAAAATTCTGGAAAATACTTGAAAAGATGCCAATACGAACAAAACCGGTCTACCGAGTGTATTGCTCATCTCACCATACACTGCTTAGCTTAAACAGACAAATGCGATGTACAATAGGATTCGTTTTCATATCAAGAAAGCAATCTTTATTTCAACTCATAGTTATCAGTGTCTGCGCAAACAATTTTCGTTTATTTACAAAATTTCATTACAATGGAACACCCTCAGATGACGCCCTGTCTGTCCTATAATGACAGATTTTGTGTGATTAGTGGAAAGTTTAGTACTAAAGAAATTCCATACATGCTTCACCTAATGAAATTATAACCAAAAAAACAATATTTTTGGTGTAACTGCCAACAATGTCTAGCGCGCGGCAAGGTGGCTTAGTGGTTAGAGCAACATACTTTGACTAGCGGTAGTTTTGTTATGTTGTTCGAGGACTGGCTAAATACAATGGGATTGGTGTTTACTTCAAGCTCGCAAACTTGATTTAAATAATTTTTACCACCTTCCGCGCAATCAATTATTGTGTAATTGTATTGTCTTAATACTTTGAATCAGACATACCCAGGTTCGAGACATGTCCCCGGATAACTCTGGACAGTACTTGAAGTGTTCCTAATAAGTACGAATCCAGTCTAAAGAAGGATTCAACCTGTCTACACTATATGATGCAGAAATTATACTCGCATGTAATATAAAATCATCTTGGTGTCAACATCAAGATCGTTAACTAGATTTATCTTAAACTGTTATTACCATTCGTGCATCGTTTAATTATAAATGTCCTGTTATAAGTCACTTTCAGTGGTATCGTTTTTTCTCTTCTGTACTGAAATTTTTGAGGTTGCTTATTTGAAGCATAGGGGAAAAATAGATGCCATTTTTGCTTCCAATGAAGATAAGGCTAACTAAAATGTGAATTAGTTTATAAATGTAAATTGTATTGCATGGTAGCTCAATATATAGGGTAATTAGCAAAGAAGTGGACATGCTTAATTTCGAGCACTGTACGCGCCAAATTCCTCAAATTACTTGAAGAGTTCTTAATTAGGACAATAACGATATAGTGAATAAATTGTTTATTTTATAAAATTAGAAGCGAGTGTTTGTACTGAGAATTGGAATATATTGAAATAGGTGTTTATATCAAAATCAGCCTTTTGATTTAAATTCATAATATTTGTGCCAGCGCAAACAATGATCATTTTACTTTTAATATTTATTTAAATTCCATTTCTCCAGTCAGCGTTTTGTCAGTATTATAGTAAAAGTCTTTAATTTACTGATGCGACAAAAGGATGCCGTGTATAATCCGCAAAATTGAAAGCGTAACCAAAAACGTGATTTTGCAAATAATTGAATATCGTTTGTGGCGTGCGGTAGGCTGGCTCATGTGTTAGAATAAGAGACTACAAAAAAACGTTGCCAGGTTCGAGTCCGGCGCAAGCCACATTTTGTCTGTATGTATAGAGTTCCCAGCAACGGCCAAATCAGTCCCCAGAGTGACTTTCTAATTCTACGCTATACAATGTTTTATTCATGCGTGTAAAAATAAAATATAGAAGGATTCGCGTTTATGTCAAGATTGAAAGCTTGATTTAAATAATTCTTGTCAATTCGTGTGACTGACGGCAGTTTGGCTATGCTGCTTGACGAGTGGTTAAATTCAGTTAGATTCTTGTTTGCTTCAAGTTTGCAAACTTGATTTGAAATATAGCTACCACCAACCGCGCAATCAATGATTGTTTAATTGTAAAAAAATAACATTCGTGGTTGAATAGAAATTGTGCAGCCGACATTTAATGTCAAGTACAATTTATGTAAGATTACTGGAGGTGAGAGCCGCATTGCTAATTTTGCTTTCCATGCATATTCATTGCGGTTTGGTCCTCGCTAATCAATTTTTCGTCGTACTCAAATGATGATCATGGAAGATCTAAACGTGTCAGTACTTGGGACTGATGGTAGTTTTGCTGTGTTTATCGACGATTCGGTAAATAAAATGGGATTGGTGTTTGATTCAAACTAGAAAACTTGAAATAAATAATTGCCATCAACGCCCGCACAACCAGTGACAATAATAAATGTTCAAATCAATGCCACTTTCACAGATAGTGTGGTGTCCGATATATGATGAGAGATTTGCTGTGGCATATTGGAGCTTTATTTTAAAAGAGATGCTATATATATCATATGACGAAAGGCTAAAAAAGAGTTATTTTGTAATTTAACATTTTGTGTAGTGTGCTGATGTGGGGCTAAGTGGTTAAAATCACAGACTACGAATGAGGTATGTCCAAATTTGATTTCTTTTCGCGGGAACCATTCTTAAAGATTTTCTATATTATGAAATTTGTAATTCATTGTCAGACATTTTTTATGTAATTGGAATGGTGTTTACATAAAAATTCCAGCCTTGATGAAATGAAAATTATTACTGCCAGGGATAACGGCGTTATTATATTCGTTATTAATATTTAAATTAAATGCCTTTTCCCCAGTGAGTTTGGTGTATGTTCTGTAGTGGCAGATTAAATATGGCAAGTTGGACGTTTGGCTCATGAAAAACGCGTCATAGTGTGTACATGAACGAAGGACAAGCCAAAACAGGAAAATGTATATAAATAAAAATTGTCTGTACCGAGCGGTTGCACAGCGGTTGGATTCAAAGAAGGCGATGCAGACGTATGTAGGTTCAAGCCCGTTCGCGGTTAATTCTTAACTGTACCTGAAGAGATCTAAATAATTTCGAAACTTCTCTATTGGGTGAATTACCTGTTCTAGTCTATAGAACGCTCAGTTTATACGAACAAGTATTATATATTTTGAGATTAGAAGCTATCGCAAGTTTGCAAACTTGATTTAAAGCAATATTTATCAACGCCCGCTCAACTTATAATTGTTTAATTATACATGTTCTATTCAATGCCACATCGTCATATAGCGATTAGCCCATTCCATAATGAAAAATTTGGGATGGCTTGTTACAAATTTGGTTCAAAAGTAACATCACATATGCTACAGCTGACTAAAAGTCTAACCAAAAACCTGATAAAATAAGTAGTCGAAAATTGTTTTAGCGTGCGGCATTGTGGCTAGGTGATTTTGCTCCCTGAATGCGGAGCAGACGCGCCCAGGTTCGAGCCCATTAAGTGGCAAATTTTAGTTAGTACTCGACGAGTTCCCAATAAAATCGAAATCGGACTACTTGATGAATGGCTTATTCTACAACATACAAAGTTTCTTCTATACTAAAATTGTAATATATAATGAGATTGGTGCTTATAAAAAGATCACTTTAAACTTTCGTTTCGATGCCACTCCACAAATATAGCTTGGTGTATATTCTATAATGGAAGATTTGATGTGGCTATTTGAAATTATGGATAAATAGAGATGTGCTACAGTCTCCACCTTAACTGAAGCCTAGTCAAAAATAAATTCAAATATAATTGGAAATTGTGTATACATTGCAGCAAGGTAGCACAGTAGTCAGATTCACATACTCAAAATCAGACGTGTCAAGGTTCGACCTCCGTCCGCGGCCAACACTTTACAATTTCGTACAACCTTTCCATGATGCCGAAGTTGACTTGCTTAGTTTCGGTCCCTGTTTGTGGCAAATTAAGGAAAATATTTTAAAGGGTCAGAATAAGGTCGAATCCAATCTACTAAAATGTTTCATTTATACTGGCAAATATAAAACATAATGGAGTTCTTGTTTATATCAATATGAAAAACTTGGATTAATGTAATTATTTTCAACGCCCACGCAAACAGTTTTCGTTTAATTAACATCAATATTGTAATTTTTTCCGGGCATAACTTTTCTTCTAATACGAGGAAGTATGTATGAAATGGGAGGTATTTTTGAATTTCCGAAGAAATCAGTTGTGAAATTCTTTCACGTAAGTTTAATTGATCAAAAAAAAGTTTCACGCGTTTTGAATATGAAAGATTGTGTGAAGTCGTGAATGTGTCTGTGCATGCGTGTATGGGCAACTGTGTGCGAGCTTGTGCATATGCTCCTCAAAATTTCACTTTGAGTCACGCAATTACTGTACAAGTAATATTATTTTTGACAAAATAAGGATTTTACATTCTACCACCGTGAAGTTAACTGCAGTTAGCCAATTTTAAACATAGATATGCTATGTGCATTGCAAAAACGGTGTCCAGCAACTTTTTTATTTTAAATTACACTTTAAGGCTAGGCTGTAGGCAACCGCAGGAAAGCATGCAAAATAGCATGATTCGTGAAATTAATCAAATATTTCTGCGATACTGCTAAGAAAAAACGAATTTTACTAATAAATTTTCGAAGCATTTTATATTTTAATGAATGCAGCGGTTAAGAAAGACATAATTTGGTGATTTCAATTTCTAATTGTGAAAATAAAATTTAAATTCTATTTGGTGAAATATCAAAAGCATTTGCATACACACACACACACACACACACATATATATATATATATATATATATATATATATACTATATATATATATATATATATATATGCAAAACTTCGAAAATACTAGGAAAAATGATGAACATGCGAAGATAAATTATGTTTGCTTGTAATAATCAAACAAGAAAAGCACTGCAATCGACCGATAGATGATTAACCCCATCGTATGTATAATTTAGTCTTACAATGTAGAATTATCGACATCGTACACTGGTTCACATAAAAACACGTGAAAGGTTCAGCTAATCAATCAAGTATGTCTCCATACGGATTCTAAGAAAGTTATTTTCGAAAATACGATTCCAACTAGGACCTGCACACACATTCGTATAAAGATTCACAAACGACAAAATCTGCAGGAATTAAATTTATTTCATAAATATTTAGATATAAATAATGATTTTTGATCTAGAACAAAAATCACTTTATTTATTACATTTTATTTTGCACATAACAAATAGCATTAAATAAGAAATCAATTATTTGCAGAAGGAATCAATATTTAAATTATAAAACCTATTGTGAATATATGAGCCAAGTCGGTTCTTGTGTTCATGTTAGCAAAAATAAGTTTCGTGCGATTCTGGTGGCACTCTTTTACATATATATGTTTACATTTTCTCTAAATATAGCCATATATATATATATATCTATATATATATATATATATATATATATATATATATATATATATATATATATATATATTCAGTGGACACTCCTTAAGTACTTGCAGGTATTGAAATTAAGACTGTTGCAAACGTTGTAATTAACGTGAAATTGCATATAACGCATGGCGTGGGTGGCGCAGTGGAGGAGAAGCATGATGTCGAAGCGAATATTCTACTGTTCTCTCTCGGTAGTAGCAAATCTGGCAAGTAATCGAGGTGTGCTAATTATAAACGCCGGTATACTTGTTGAATCAAAATTTGTCCGATTTACGGAGGCCGATAGTTGTTGATTTAGACCCATGTAATTGGTTTATGCATACCTGTCTGCATTGTAGCCGAATTCGAATATATATGCTTAAAATTAAACACAGGCTGATTTATACGATTAGACACAGTTGGTTAATGGTCACCATCTCCCAAATAATATTTCATCTAAAATTTACGTTTATTTGCATCAGCCGGTGTAAAGAAGGCAACGAGTAGCTAATGGTTTCATGCACTGGTGAGTCATATCAGAGCAGCTAGTTTTGTCTGTAAGATAGTCAGGCGATTTACACGTTTTAGCTGAGCTCATTTCCGAATCAATGAAACACACCGGCTTACCGATCATTAGCTATTAAATAAATCTTAAACAAAACATGCATGCAAAGCCACGTTGCATTAGGAGCGATGTGACATACCTTTAAAAGAGTTTCAACCATGGCATCCACGATAAATGACAAAAATACTTACATCGGTGTCAGTATTATCCATCACGCTGATGAGTAACAATTGTGGAGAAGATTCAGCCGTAGTAACCATATCCATGGATGTAAGGATCGTTGTCATGAAAGACTAGCGATGGATATCGGGATATTAATAAACGCCTACATTTTTCAATATATTTATTAAGCAGGACAAAATTTAACATTTAAAGTTTCTGTTCTTCGAAACAGAAGAATAAAAAGCGAGCGAGCTAATATATTGCATCTTCAGCATTATTGCATAATTACAGAATAACGTGTAAGGTAAAGTCATGGAAGGTTGTTTATTATTTTTTCTTTATTCCAAGAAAATCTGAATATTGCAACTAAGGTACACAAACTTATATTGACCATGTTAACATTGTTTTATTAATTAATCATGCTTATTAGTAAAATGAACAGAGGAATCTGATAAACACGATGACATAAATGTTTATGACTCAGGAAATATTCATGCATTATAAGACACAGCAAATTCTGAGAAGCAGACTGTCCGTGATTTGCCAAATACTGTAGGTATAGTTAAATTGTGCGTGTGATGTTACCAATAATAAATATGGTACAACAGTAACAGTTGATTGTGTCATGTCAAAACGTTTAATAACAAGTCATCAATTTCGGTAAACTATAGCATAAATTCATATCCATCATATTGGTAATATGTTCCGACTCGGAAACCATAGTGTTAGTACCATGTACCTTTTCGGTACAATAATGTTGGTATCGGTTACTAACACAATAGCCATAGTGTTAGTATCTTTTACAGACTCGGTATATATATTATATAGTGTGAGTTAGCGTTGAAGTCGCATTGTCGTAGACTATACGATGTTAGCTTCACTATTGCAGGTTAACACATTCGTCTAGGAGATTGTACCGTCCTATTATCCCACATTCTTGACCAAAATATATAGTGGTTAAAGGGCGTATTACCGGCTCCTACTGATGAGTCGCCAGTAAGCACGAAACGAATGTGCATGAGATTATACTTTCCGTTCATGCTGCCTTTGGTTTATCCTTCTGGTCACAACTAAATTAATTTGTAACTAGGTTCGCAATACCTAATACATACTTGCATATATATTAGTTCTTCGCAACAAACAGTATTTAAAAGTCATCAATTTTTCATATTTGTAATTTGCTTATTCCATACAGAGACACTGACAACAGACAAAGGACACCAATCTGCTTTAATCGAAAATTTTACTTGACTGACTGTGAACGTAATAGAACAATATATATATATATACGCAATTAGCTATGTAAAAGGCTATTATAAACGAAATGTTCGTTTTCAAAAGCATATAAAGATAATGCTTTTGTTCTTCTAGTCACAAGGAGTAAGGATTATTTCCCAAGTACGCTATGTATTTGGGCCATGTCTATATGTGGGAAAAGTAAGTTTCAACTCTTCAACATGAAAATGGTATCAATATTATTATGTGTATTGAAATTACTGAGGGCATTTTCAATGGTCAACAGGATTGAAATATTTGATAAAAAAATACAAAAATTTAAAGCCAGAAAGCTTTCCAAATGCACTACTTGCAGTCGCGGTAGATGTAACAATTTTTCTTGAAGACAATCTGTATCTTAATTTCTTAAAAAATGCTACATAGGCAGGAGTCAGTCGAATTGAGGTTGAACATGACTGAGGTGATCATAATGAAATATAAAATATTTAAACATACTGTATTGAGAAAATATTATAAAATCATACAATTATGAGGAATTACGTAACGAACTGGACGCTTTAACTAACTGTAACGAGAAAAATGTTCACATTAAATGGATACGCCTGAAATTTTCTATAATGGGCCTCGGAAATACAAAATTTAATGGCGTTTGTATCGTTAAAATGTACTTTACAATGCGAACATAGTGTGTTATCTAGTGATAATGCAGTAGCGTGACGCCAGATTAGTAGGTCATGAGATATTCTGCTATTCTGTTGAGCCGTAATTTTCCTTTCTTTCAATGCATGTCAGTTTTACTCTTTCAGCTTCAGCTTGATATCTATTAATCATAAAATAATAGTAGAATTAGAAAACACGCCTATTCATATGGCAGGGCGTTTTTCTTCTAATCCCAATTTAACTCTGCAAATGTTTAACAGTAAGTGGGAATTTTTTATAAAGAGTAACAACCTAAAGCAAGGAACAACAAAATAAAATCTAGTATTTTATCAGAAATCGAATAAAATTCCCAGGTCATGTGTTCACGTAAATACGCAATATTAATTCGAGCCAAATACTTGTTATCCTAAATTTTACTCACGGTCATTCAAACAAATATTCAAAAAGATTTAAAACCTGTGATTTCTTTGATAACGCGCAATAAATATTATTTAAATGATTATATTTTATTATTGCCAATGAAAAGGATATATTTCATTAAAATCTGTATAGAATAATATTATTTTATAACACATACACAGTGAATATAATATGTAATATATAGTTATAGATCGAGTCTAGATGCCTGGAACTCTAAGTTCAAATTTGTGCTAAATAATGTGGCTCTTAAGATAGGAACCGAAAAAACATTAGTAGGTTTAAATCGAAAAATTCACGCTATTTTCTGGTCCTATAGAGCAGATAGAATATTAATTACAATCATGGGAAATTTTTCAGCAGAAATCCAGGATTTTACGGAGTACTTGTCTAATAAGAAAACGACTATTGTCTAGTATGCGTATCGACTACATTTAGTCATGAATTGTTGTGCTTAATTATAAAAGAATCAAATGAACGTTTCCCAAATTATTGCAAGTCGATAAAACAAAATATCACAAATTAGTGTAAAGGTTATCGAAGTAAACAATTCGTCAATTTTTCTACCAAGCATAACGGAGTATATAACAATTAAATACCGTTTGTTGCGAGGAGCTAATATACATTTAATTATGTATTCGGTGTTGCGAACCTAGTAACAAATTAGATCAATCGTGACCAGAAGGATAAATAGAAGACAGCATGAACGGAAAGTATAATCTCATGCACACTCGTTTCGTGCTTACTGGAGACTCATCAATAGGAGCCGGTATTACGCCCTTTAACCACTATATATGAGGGTGAGGAATAGCATGAACGGAAAGTATAATCTGGTGCACATTCGTTTCGTGCTTAATGGCGACTTATCAGTAGGAGACAGTATTACGCCCTATAACCATTGTAAATTTTGGTGAGGAATTCCTGCTTTTCTGCTTGCTTATATCCGGCTGTAATTTGTTTATCCATAAGGCTTCGTATGTGGCTAGCTCCCCTTTTTATTTCATTTAGTAATTATTTTAAATGCTACGTCTGGAGAACATACGTGTGATGTTTCAATGATATGTTGCGCTATTGAAGACGTGTATTCACCTTGTAGATTTAAAACAGGCTTTTAAGTTACAATGTTCTCTCATTCGAGTAATTAACCGTCTGGTCGGTCGGCCTACGTAAGTTGATACGCAAGTATATTTTTAAAATAATATTTGATGTCAGTATTAACGTCTGGGTCTCTTTGATTGCTAGTAAGGGCAAGTGTGTTACCCTAAATGTCACTCGTAGTTTAGCTGCATTATATGTGCGTGTTAATGCCGCTTCAGCTTCTTTTGAGCATGAAACGGAGAATTGCCCATTGATAAAATTGGCCTTTTAGGACAACCTTTTTGTGTGTTTTTGGTAATCCATACATTGTTGGCGTAGATCATCCAATTGGCTTGAGCCTATATGCAGTGACCTCATCAATTAAACCGGCATCTGACAAGAAAGTTGAAGTGGCATTAACACGCAGCTAAACTTCGAGTGTCATTTAGGATAACACAAAGAGAAACAGCCGTTAATGTCGACATCAAATATTATTTAATAAATATAAATGCAGAATTTGTCGATCAACTTACGTAGGCCGATCGACCAGACGGTTATTTACTCGAATGAGAGAATATTGTAACTTAAACGCCTGTTCTAAATCAAATGGCGAATACACGTCTGCAATTGAGCAACACATCGTTGAAACATAACAATTGTTTTCGCCAGATGTAGCATTTGGAATCATTACTAAATGCTATAATAATGGGAGCTAGCCATATACGAAGCCTTATGGATAAACAAATTGCAGCCGGATTTATGTAAGCAGAAGAAGCACGTACAAGCATTGAGCTTGAACTGGATGTGACGCACGCAATTTGATTGGTTTCTATTTTTCACACTCTCTTTGTTCACCTATTTCTATCTTGTTTTGCTTTCCAATTTCTATATAAAGATATGTTCATGAGTAGATATTTGAGAAGACCATGAGAAAGAAAATTTTCTTATATCTGATAAAATTTCTTTTTGTTTTTGCACAAAGGAAGGGTACAATGAATTTTATTAAAGCTCGCATTTCAAAAGAATATATATATATATATATATATATATATATATATATATATATATATATATATATATATATAATCTACAAAAACAACACGGCACAAGGCTGCAAAAGCAATTGGACAAATGATTCGGATTCATTCATATTGAGAAATTGTCAATAAATGGAAATGGATAATTTGGACGATTTCATACTTGTGGAGTACTTATAAGAATGACTTAGAATGATCTTGAAGAAGAATTGAATCCCAAACTATCTTGTTAAGACAGTTGTACATGTCATGTTAAAATATTTTATTATAACTACATCAAGATAAATATATACAGTTGATCAAATGCCAACATACGTAATATAATATTTAATATACAAATTTAGGTTTCTTCGTAAATATCGCAATTAATGACACATTGAGTAAAATTGGCTGCCACATACTGATCAGACTTCCCCGCGGATGTTTTTTTTACATTTTCAATATCTTTTATAATTATTAAATAACAGTCAATGATTACTCCAGAAAATCAAATAAATTTAATTTAAGCTTTACCATCGTCTAAATAAAAATTGCAATATATGCTAAGCTCGACAAATTGTTAAATATTCAACTAACGTCAAAGCGTTGTTATGGTTACTGACCATAAAAACAAATCGATGTGTGTGGTCAAGCATAATCCTCAATAAAAGAATAGCATGACAATTTTAAATAATGTATATTTAGAAATCTAGTATTACCAATAACTCATTATGCATTAGTTATATATTGTTTCTTGTAGCGAAATAATAGATAGGTAATTGTGTCTGAGGTATTACACACCTAGTAACAAATTAGTTCAATTACGACCAGGAGGATAAACCACAGTCACCAGGAACGATAAGTATAATGTCACGTGCAAATTCGTTTCGTGCTTACCGGCGACTTATCAGGAGGCGTCTATATTGCGCCCTATACCACTATAAATTTGGCAACGAATGTGGGTCAATTGGACGTATTTACGTAAATCATTTGTGTAAGCGCAGACAAGTAATAGCCAAATTTCCGTAATCTGACATCTAAAAAAATGATATTTAGCATTCTTGAAAGGATTGTATTTATAATGCCAAATTCTGAGATATAAAGATAATTCTTTTTAGAGAAAGCAGTTTAGAACATTGTGCTGCTAATAAGATCGCGCGAAAACTCAAAGATCAATTGCTGATTTTCTCCAAATCATTCATTCTACAAATTGTCATGTACATGCGGTAGCGTATATATATATACATATATATATATATATATGTATATATACACATATATATATATATGTACGAGGAAACAATTGATCCAGCAACATTTACCACAGAAATTGATTAAAAATGCTTCGCACTGTCAAAAGAACAGCTATCTCGGATCACATATTTGAAAAGAGCACCCAGCGTTTTTGAGAAATTTCTCAGTTCTACGCAAAGCAATATCCGAAAAATTAGTCTATTTATATGAAAGTCTTTTCATAATTAACGTACACCCGATCTAACCATTTAATGCTTTACCAACGTGATATTTTAATCGATTGGTCATCTAATCGCAAAACCCATCAACAATCTACTAGGACCCGGGCAATCCAAAACACCCACTAGACCAACTTCTACCAACATTCGAACAGATTGGCAACAAACAGCTGCATAAACGCCATCTTTACCATTATTTACAACTAAAGAAATTTATCAACAATGTAGGCATCCAATACCACAATCCGCCTAACCTACAGTGTTACAGAGGAGATGGAGTACAATATATTAACAAGACGAGGCGAAAGACGACATTCGGGTTAAACCATGCGCACACGTAGCAGCTAACAATGCAAAAAAGTTTCGTTAAAATCAATCCATCCATATACGATCTTAAACGTCACTCTGCAGTACAACTCGAAAGACTCCTACACGCGAATACACTATAACATAAACACTTATAATTTAGACCAAACACAAAATACGAGTAAAACGGAAAAACAGACTAGTTGCCCTTCACATATTAAAATGAAAACCCAGGGATTCTGTAAATGAAAAGTTGTATTTCTGTTTGTTTGGTGGTGTATACATAAATATTCTTGATGTAATTTAGAAATGAATAAGAAAACGATTTTTTGAATGTGAATCTTGTGCTCTAGAATTCAAATTGTGACCACGAAAAATCTGTCATCTATGATAGAGCACATAAAATGCCAAAGCTGATCTTTACAACGTATTAAACAAGCTATCATAAGGAAATTTTAATTCTACTGAAAACACATGATATCAATTCCTGCTGTTAGATGTTAGTAATACATACGCATACTTATTTACTAAACAGATTGTATTGCGCATCTATTCGATTTCCTTGGTACACTTCTTTAAAGCAAGTTTGCGAGCTTGAAGTAAACACCAATAAAATTAGTTTAACTGCATAGAAATTGTACAGCCCACATTTTCAGTCAAGTACAATTTATGCGAGATGACTATAGAGGAGAGTCACATATCTAATTTTGCTGTCGTAATCTAATGAGGATCATTGAAGCATGAAAGGCCTTAGTATGTATGATTGACGATAGTTTTGTTATGTTTTTCTACGATTGGTTAACTACAATGGGATTAGCGTTTACTTCAAGCTCGCAAACTTGATTTAAATAATTGTTACCACCGCCTGTGCAATCATTAATTGTTTGAATGTATTCCGTGGTACATCTTTTTATGACAATATTTATAGAAGAAAACTATGTAAATCTGCAGGTGATTTATGGTTGCAGTAGAATATATATCAAAAAAACATTTAGTTTTATACATTCATATATTTTCTGGTAAGTACACGAAGAAATTCAAAAAAGGTTAAATCTGATCTAAACGATAAATTTCTTTTGCTACTTTGTACCATGTGTAGGCTATCTATAATAAATTCAGATATGAAATTGTTTTATAAATTTTTACTCTTAAATTATTGCTAAATAAATCAAAGATTATTTCTTGCACTTGTATCCGCATTTGTGGCTTATTATATTGAAAACGTTTCTTTCAATAAAATTTAACACTCGTGTACTTGAATGAATGCAGGTGAGATAAATGGATTGATATTGTCTAGTTTTCTCGAAATAATTTTCACCAGTCAAATTTGCATAATTTAGACGTCAACTAAATTTGTGAAGTACAGTTTCCATCTGTTACACAGAGTGCAAAATAATTAAAAGTGCACAAATATGAATCTACTTGGTTCAGAAACATTGTTCTTACATCTCATTGTGATGAAGTATTATTATATTCTGAAATTTATACAATCTTGGCAGCCTATAATTCAAATAATTTACTAGGCGCACAAATCGGAATTTACTAGTTGCAACTAATTTACTAGTACGCTTTTGTGCACATTGCAAACTGGCAGAAACTATTGGAGTGAGTTTTTAAATTGGTGCGAGGAAACGCATGTAGGTGTATAGGAATTATACATTGATTGACTGATCTTAGTTAATTTATATATATATATATATATATATATATATATATATATATATATATATATATATATATATATATATATATCCGGAACAATTGGCCGCACCAAAGGCCGTTATAACTGAAATATGCATTTCCAAAAGCAGATGCAGCTAATGCTTATTTCTTGATCAGTCACAAAGAGTCAGCAGTAATTTCCAAAAGTGCTATGCAATTGAGCGATACATCTGGGAAAAGGGTTTTTTAACCTCGTGATTACGCGTATGACTTTGACATTATTGTGCACATTAAGGAAATGCAAAATATTTATACAGCTTTAACCTCAATTAGACTCGTATACTTGACTGGACATATCCGTCTTCCATTTACATCCACTCATGAACCTAACCTGTTGTAAATTTCGCTAAATGTATCAAGTTTATACAATTAAACAATCTTCAATTGTGTGAACGGAGATGAAATTTCATTGAATTGAGCTTGTGTAAACGCCCCGGCTTCAAGTAAATGCCGTACGACGTTACAAACTCGGTTAAGGTGCTCTGAATAGAGATTTGTTACTGATAGGGGGCCCTTAAGAGGGCCTGGTCATGCGTTCTCCTGAATTATTCAGAGTGTGAAGATGTCCTAGAGCCTTGGGTGGACTCTGGTTGAGTTGTCGCTCCCGTGGTTGAGCTGTAATCACGATGTGGATAACGTCGTTCAGGTTCTGCAATTAATTGGCTCGTCTCGCTGGTTATACCGCAACAAGTTGAGTCACGGATGTAGCTTATTGTTGGTGAAACTATCAGATCACCAGCGTAGTTATTGACAGTCGACAGAACGCACACGCGTGACGCAAGGCAGTATGCAATTGCAACCACTCTAACTTGCATGGTAAATTTCCGTGCTTAAATAGCATGCCATGCCTACTTGCACACTATTGGTTAAACGGCAAGTTTCGCTTTTTTCTCATTGGTGCAACGTAAATACAATTGAATTTAATTTACGCAATATGTCGGCCATTAATTTGTGTTGTTACACTTGCGTGATTATTATAAACACAAATCTAATAGAATTTAACTAATTGCAAAACAGCAAAACTACGGTCAGTCACACGTACTGATCGTTTTCATCTTCTATGATCTTCTACATAGAATGACGCCAAACAGACTTATATACGACGAAAGCAAAATCAGGTATATATCTCTCACCACTTATAGTCTGGCATACATTCTATTTGACTGGAAATGACCGTTGTAAATTACTGCAGCTTTTGCTATATGCTTACAAGAGATGCAATTAAAACACCGTCCATTGCTGGTAAATTGATAACAATTGTGCAAATGAAATTTGCAAGATTGGTATAAACACCAATTAAATTGTATTCGAAATGTCTCGCTAAATTAAAGTCACCCAAACGTTCTGAAGCAATTCAAACCCGCGCAATCAATTAATTTTTTAAATTATATATATATATATATATATATATATATATATATATATATATATATATATATATATATATATATATATATGTTTGTGTGTTTTTGTGTGTGTATGGCGAAAGCTGAAAACAGTTAATGCTCCAGATTGCATAGAATTTGTGCAGCCGAAATTTCCAGTCATGTACAATGTATGGAAACTATTAGATGTGTGAGACACATATCTAATTTTGCCTTCAATGTATAAGCAATAGGGATCGATCCTCGCTATTAAATTTAACGTCATACTCTGATGGTGATCATGGAAGGTCGAAACGCGTCAGTGCGTACGACCGACGGTAGTTTTTCTATTTTGTTAGACGACTGGTTCAATAAAATGGGATTGGTGTTTACTTCAAGCTCGCAAACTTGATTTAAAGAATTTATGTTTACTTATGAACGTAAAATATTTGCGAGATTCGTAAGATGTGTATAAGTTAAAAAGAACTAAAGAATCCTTGCTTGCTCGTATGTTGACAGAAATATTTCAAATCAAGTTTGCAATTTTGATGTCAACACTATTTTTATTGTATTCCACCAGTTGGATATCAACATTGTACTTGACTGGAAACGTCAGCTGCACAATTTATTTGCAGTCACTAATATTAAATTTTTGCAGTTTTTTGCCAATATATTTATATATATATATATATATATATATATATATATATATATATATAACCACAAGGTAGTTACTCATTTTCTCTTTTGACAGCATTCATAACCAAATGTCCAAAATACACGCGAAAAGCAAAAGCTCGCGTGGAAAACTATCACGACTTTCCAATGCTGAGATATGGTTGTACACCTTGTCATAATCTGTGAATCATTCGAGTAAATTGGTCAATTTTGATTCTAGTCCGTGCTCTATCTGCTTTTAACGAAATGTAATATTTGAAATTTCAGCTTTTAGATAGCGAACAACGGAACTTATGGTCATGTCTAAATTTTAGTTCAGATATTTTAATGCGTTTGTATTTTTTATTGAGAAAGATAGGTGTAGAAACATAAATGTGTTGTAAAGTCAAAATAGGAAACAATTAACGATGTCGTTTTCTTCTTTTCCGTGTAGATTGCACTTGTGTATCAAATTATGTTTATACTTCCATACACGATTTATTTCTCAATTCAAATTAAATATTCAAATCATGTTTACGAATTTATTATAAACACCATTACTACTGTATTTGAGGTGTCGTACAACAAAGCAAAACAACCGTTGGTAAAAATCCCTGTCGAGTTTTGTCATTCACTTGTAAACACATGAATACAAAATCAAGCTGATTATCTGGCATCGCACGGAAAATCATACGTAAGGAATGCCAACCCGGATATGCTCTTCTAACCTCTAGTAGTCTGGATTACTATACATAAAAGATTTTCCGATTTCGCTACACGTGTATGTGCCATACAATTAATCAATCAATGATTAAGCAATTGGTGAAGGGATTTATTTAAATAATGTTTGAGAACTTGATATAAAATCCGTTCCTATTTTATTTAACCAATCCAACAACATAACAAATCTGCTGTCGGTCACACACACCGAGGCGTTTAGACCTTCCGAAATCACTAGCACAGCGCAACGGCAAACTAAATAGCCAACATCAATTGTAAATTAGTTGAAATATGATCAGAAGGATAAAACAAAGATAGCATGAACGGAACGTATACCAACAATATATTTGAGCGAGGAATGTCGGAAAGTAGGACGGTACTATCTAATATACGAATGTGTAAACATGCAGTTGTGAAGCTAACTTCTGTCAAGTTTACGAGAATCTGACTCTAAAGCCAACTCACTGTGTATAATATATATATATATATATATATATATATATATATATATGTCTATAAATATATACAAAGCCTTTAATGGGTACCAACACTAAGATTATTGTGTCAGTACCTGAAACCAACAATGTTTGGCGAAAAGTTAAATGTTAACAAAACTATGGTTGTCATCGATTTAAATGTATGCTAAAGTTCACCAAAATTGAGAAAGCACTTCTAATTCTGAACACCTGTTACTTCAGCAAATCCGCTACGATCTGGCCTTGATCGATATCAGTTATCTCATTTCGCAGTAATCATGACATCATTTAATTAAATATATAACACTCAGATATTGTTTGCTGTGGAGATCTAATGTACATGCAATTGTGTATTAAGTGCTGCGAACCTAGTAATGTATAGGGGATCAAATCGTCCTATTTCCCAACATTCTCCATTCAAATATATAGTGGGTAAATGGCGTAATACCGGCTCCTACGGATGAGTCGCCAGTAAGCACGAAACGAATGTGCAAAAGTTTATACATTCCGTTCATGCTGTCTTCTGTTTATGATTCTTGTTCAATTGGAACTAATTTATTATTAGGTGCGCAACACCTAATGCACAATTGTATATTTTTTAGTTCGACGCAACAAACAGTATCTTTGCAAGAACGGTAAACCGCAATTCGCGTATATTGATAAATGAGAAGTATTCGCCACAAGCTTTGTTAGTTTTTTGCCACATTTTACTTGAATGCGAAAGTCATTTCAACAGTTTCTGTGCATTTATGAATATAGTAGTTTTGCAGCTAACGCTGCATGCATGCAATTTATTTAATTAGAATAGGCCTTTTAAAGTTATCTTTACGAGGTTGTTCCAAATACCAATTCTATTGCATTTGAACAGTGTAATGACCAATCAAAACTACCGTTCATCATACGTACTAGCGCGTTTCGATCTCCATTGTTCTCCACAGAAAAACAAAACATTATCTTGCGAGTTTCGAGCGAACATTCAAGTATAATGAAATCGTAGATATGTGACTCTTTAATCAAGTAGTCTTGCGCTCATTATTCTTGACTGAAAATGTTGGTTGCACAGTTTATATGATGTTTCTATCGTGGACATTTTTCAGAATTTTCCTAATTTATAAGAGGTGTACAATTCAACACTCATTGATTGCCAAGGTGGTGATAGAAATTCTTCAAATAATCTTTGTGAACTTGATATGTACACAAATGTTCTTGTGTATAACAAGTTGCATCACAAAGGAAATCTACATTTATTCGCTTGAAATGGCGCTTTTCGACCTTCAATTAGCATAATTAGAGCAAAACCTCAAACAGAAATTAATATCTTTGTAATAAAAAGATTATTCATACAGTTCTCTACTTTGTTAAACTTGCGTATATTGTACATGACGGGGAATGTCGGCTGTTAAATTTCTATGCAGTCACAAATATAAACTTTCTGCATCTTTAGGCAACTAAACAATCATTAATTGTGTGGATTACTAAATTTCGAAATAAAAAAATTAGGTACATGATGGTTTAACCAATTCCAACATATTTAACTTGTAGCTCAACAAAATAAATCTAGCGTCAGTCTCAAATAACGACACGGTTTTAGCTTCTAAGATCATTATTTGAGTACGATGGCAAACTGACTAGCAAGGATTAATTAAAAATGCATGTATAAGAAGAGTAAAATTATATATACATCTATAACTCATAGAAATTTATAATATATCAAGCTGGACTGAGAATGTTGTTTGCACAGTTGCTATGCAGTCCCGAATATTTCCATTTTGCAGTTTTTTGTGCATATATGTAAGTTATACAATTAAACAAAAACGACTTGCGCGTGTTATGATAACAATCTTTAAATCACGCTTGCAGGTTTGTAATAAACACTATGTCACCTGTTGTACTTAATCGGTATAACAATGTAGCAAATCTTCCATTTAAAAAAAACTGACGTGTTTAGACCTACTATGATAATCATCAGAGCACGACAGAAAATTGGATTTACATATCTCTCCTCTGGTAGCTTCGCATACATTGTACATGACTATAAACATTGGTGGCAAAATTACATTTGTGCAAGTGCAACATTGTGGAGTCCGACCAGTGTAAATAATTATGTCAACGGTGAACGCACCACAGTTCAAACCATGAAAATTTTAAAGTAATTTACTCCAAGCATTAAGGATTTTAAACAGCGAACACATTGTCAACGGCACTCTTTGTCTGACAAAACAATTTCGAGATAAGTAATTTGAGGAAATATCGATGGCGTCTTATGATGCTACTTAATTATGATGAAGAAGAAGTGTCCAAATATTCCAGTTGACAACGAAGACTTAAAAGACTATTATTCACATATGCACACAATAGAAAACTCTTTAATTTGATGTGAAATACTTCGGTCAAACAAACGGCGTCTGAATTGGAAGTTTCATCTTGCCACTTCCTACGAATGTTTATATAAACCAGCTGGGGACAAACAAATTAAAATCGTTATAGAAAAGTCCGAGCTAAACCAAGTTTTTGTAAATGACTTGCTTAGCACAACTAATTTGGCGAAAGACTTGCAAAGTAAATGTCAACTCTAAATTCAAATTGGATGACAATTCGATTTGGACATTGGCTTTCATAGAATAAGAATTTATTCTGGAATACCACGAGCGTCTTGCACGAGCTCTACACATGAAATCAAAGTGCACGAGGTAACTTAAACATCTTAAAGTATCTGAACACAAATAATACAAGTTGAACATGGTGATAAATCTTGCCTGTCGTATAAGGAAGATTTGCTGTAAATAAAAAATTAACAAATAATTCTCTAAACCAAAAAGATTTTAAAAATGAACGAATAAATTGAACCGATTATTCGATAATTAAAAGAAACCCAGGCAACCTGATACCGCTAACAATGAGATCAAAAATTTGCATATAAAATTAACATATATAACTTTGGTACTAGCAAAAATCATGAGAAAAAAACTGAACCAAGTTACTAAAGCGAATTTTCTCAAAAAAAGTTAAATATCATTTTTGATGCACCGCAAATCGCAAAAGATGATCAGTTAATCGCTAATGTTCTTGAACTTTGAACGTATTTATAACAGCAGTTAAATATGTAGAAAAAAACAGTTGATGAGACAAACAAACCAACCTCTGATTCAGATGCTCACAAGCGATGGCCTAGTGCCAGCAGGAAAGTCAACTAGATCAGATTATAAAATCAATACAGACCACGAAGCTGATCAAACAAATTTTAAGCACTTTATAAGCCAAAGAAATGAGGACTTATGGCAATATATGAGCCACTTGCTGTCCACCAAAAGTGCTGGCTCTCAACGTACAAGAATTCACTTGTACTATATTCAGTGTATTTTGCCCAATATTAAGGACATCATTTTCAGCAGAATCAACATTCCATGCACAGGAATGTAACACAGGAATGGAACGAAAATAAAATAATCTGACGTTATTTTTTGATAATGATGCGGTTTCACATCCGCAAGCGCTGGCCTGTAAGAGTTATTGTAAAAATTCTGCGTCCAAAGATAAAAGCGAATTGACAATTTAGCTAATAATAAAAAATCATTCGAAAGGATCGCTTTTTTTATTGGCGCACCTATAGATATCAAATTATAGAAGTGTATTATCTTTACCGAAGTCGCGTTGACTAGAGTCTACACACAAGGCAGTTAATCGCAAGCTGCTCAGAGAAAATTTGGGAATCATTGCTGTGGTGAGCGGATGAAAAACAGACTCACACGAACAGCGGAAAAAGTGTCAAATAAGCAGAATTGCAAAATGTAAAAGCGATTACACCTGTGATTTACCATAAGCAATTTTTCCTTATACATAAACACAAATATACACGGAAAGTTCACCAAGGACTACGATTTAATTACGTTATCTAAAGAGAACTTGAAATGACTACTGTTTTTACTTTGATAGCACGTGAACGAAATCATGATTGCTACGCAATTCAAAGTAAGTCATAACAGAATATGTGTGATTCAATAAAAATTGCGTGGAAAGATGAAGAGAAAGACGTGGTCCACAAATTAAGTAGAAATTTGAAATCCTTAATTATAGTTTTTCCTTCCTTTACATCAAACTCAATCGAGAAGAAATGGTGATTTAACCCTGGCCATATATAGAAAATGCACTTTCACCGGGCAATACATTCAATACAACAGCAGTGTGCCAAAATTTCTCAAAATAAACTTAGGAAACAACCTAGCAAACAGAATCAGGAAGATCTGCTCTGAACACAAGATCGAGGAAGAACTTGGCTACCTCAAGATTATATATATATATATATATATATATATATATATATTCTTAATATAATTCATATTATACCTTTCATGGGCAAAAATATAAAAGAATTTTTAACAGATAAAAGAAGCATTTCTTTCTCATATTCTTCTCAATTATTTACAAATGATCATCACTTTAAATATAAAATGAAAGGCAAAACAAAAAAGATAAAGGCAAACAGGAAGAGAGTGTGAAATAGGAGAACAACCGAACAATTGCTTGCATCAACTCCAGTTCAAGATAAATGTGTCAACCTGTTTCTTCTCTTTACCTATGTCTGACAGCAATTTGTTTATCCATAATATATTCATACATGGCTAACTACCTTAAGACATTTCATTTGGTAATTATCTTAAATATTATGTCTGGAGAACATTAGTGCGAGGTTCCAACAATGGGTTGCGTAATTGCATACCTGTAATCACCATTCGTATCTGATAAAATTTCTTTTTCATTTTTCACACTTAAAGGGTAATATATATACAATTTAATTTTAATAGCAAGATTTTTATTATCTATGTGTTGTTAGTAGAAATTAACAATTGCACAAAATAAGAATGATAATTCTTCATGTTGGCCGGCATCGTTGTTAAAGGTAATTCGCTAAGTGAATTTCATTATTCACCACAACGTGGATTCGAACTGATATAAATATCCTACAGATTCTAGGACTCACAACACTGTGGCACACATGGCTGAATATTGCTTGTAGTGGTGAGGCGCAGCGGTACGATTAATAAGCCCCGTGGCAAATTTTCCTCGATTAAAGCCGTGGTCGTGGCATATTTGACGAGTTCGCAATAGGAATGAATCCGAATCACTTGGTGAACTGCTTTTGCTAATCCGTGCCGTGTTGTCTTTGTAGCTAATATATATATATATATATATATATATATATATATATATATATATATATATATATATATATATATGAGATAAAAATTCATTCATCTTAAACTTAAACATAAGAAAAAGTTGTCATTTAGGCTATAAATTAGTAAAACGTTAGGCCTCAGTAATTACGGAATGAGCGATTTCCTATATTTTTGACAATATTTAGCGTTTCTGACGTTTAAAGCTTACAGAAGTATATTTCTTTTTTTGGTGCATATTCTACTTTAACGAAATTATTATTTTACAAATTTTAATTTTATATACAGAATTCTTGCAAAAATAAATGCGTCTTTTAAACGACATAGAATTTATCTTGGTTGGTATTTTGTGAAATTATATAAGCACTTTTATTTCCTGTGGAAATTTTATTAATTTTTATGGGATTGTAAATGGTTTTACAGTTAACAGTATTTTTTCTTTTTCATTTAAGAAGTCATGTGAATAATTATTCTTCATTACGTACAATATCGCTAAGTTTGAATCGTTGGCTAGATTATTTCTATTAGTTCTTTACGCTGAATGAATCTATATAATTTTATAATAAATTTTCCCGAAGATCACTTGAAATGCCATTGTATATTGTGACAATTATTGCTGGCGTTCTATTTGCTTTCATTAAGGCAAATATGACCGATATTTGTAATTGCAAATTGTAAAGCAAATTAGAATTAACGAATAAGTATTTTTTCAATAACGCATTTACTGTGGTATGCTGTAAATTAGATTTATCGTGATGAAATTAGATGCAATTATAGCATCAACTTGACCGACCAAATGCTATGATTATAGTAGCACCGCTTTCAAAAACATCGCTTTAATACTTCTGTGAACAAAATTCCCTAATTTAAATAAAGAAAGCAAATTAAATGTCGACTTTTATTTACAATGTATTGAGTGGATAAGCTACAAAGCATTTTTATTTCTACCAGAGCCAGTAGAATTAATTAATGATATAGATTTTCTTTCTTCCGCCTGCGTGAATGCAGGTATAAAACTTTAAACAACTTAATTGATTAAATGTCGTTCAGTTTCGTAGTATTTATCGATAATGACACTATTTATTCGTATTTTCAATTTTTATAATATTTTTAATTTTTAGCCGGCGAAAAAATACTTTAGATTTCTATTAAAAATTAACATAAATAAATATTTTGTAGTTTTGGCTTTTAAAACATCCATAGCTACACTGGAATGTGGTACGATAAGAGAATATTCGACAGGTAATTGTAAAAATCCTGCTTATTTTCCTCAAATGCAAGAAAGATTGAAAATAATAATATGTTTAAGTAAAGCCAAACGACCAGAAAATTGAGATGGGAACTGTGGGAATTCGGGTCATGTCCAAACATTCATGTGCATAACCTGAATTTAAATCCAAATTTTGTACATGTTTCATATTTAAAACAAAACCGAGAAGCAATTTTGTCGTCTTTCAGTTATGTTTAAGAGTTTAATTAATGTGCCAATCGCAATGTACTTACCCAGTCGCATTAAAAACCAAAAATACCCTCAGTCACATACCGCCGTGCTACGATTTTCAATGATCTTCATCAGAGCATGAAGAAAAACTTACTAGCGAGAATCAAACTGCAATTTAAGAATAAGGAATACAAAAATAGAGATGCGGCTTTCACCTCTTGTAGTCTTTCATACATTGTACCTGACTGGAAATGTCGGTTGCACAATTTCTATGCAGTCACGAAGATTGAATTTCTGCAGCTTTTTCTGTGTGTGTAAGTTATAAAATTAGGCAATGGTTGATTGCGCGTGTGGTGATAGTAATTCCCTGAATCAAGTTTGCTAGCTTGAAATAAACATCAATCCCATTGTATTTAACCACTCGTCGACAAAATTAGAAAAACTGCCATCATTCACACCAACTGCGACGTTTCGACGTTCCATGATTATCAGCTGAGCAAGACAGAAAACTGACTATCCAGAATGAGGCGGCAACTCATAAATAAGCGAAACAAATGCAGATAAGCATCTATTAACTATTGTAGTCATGCACATATTGTACTTGATTGTAAATGTCAGGCGCGCAGTGCATATAGAGTCACGAACATTAGCTTTTTACAGCTTTCCCTGTGCGTAAATAGGTATTAAAATTTTTAAAAAAATGAGTGATTGCGCAGGCGGTTATAAAAATTCCATTAATCAAGTTTGACTGATTAATATAAACGCTAAACCTCCTCTATTTAATCCGTTACACAAAAGAGGAAAATTAAAGTTTGTCACCTGTACTGAAATATTTTGATCTTCCATTGTCATCATGAGTGCAAAACGGCAAAATGATTGGCGAATATAAAAATGTAACGCACATATATAAGGAAAGCAGAATGCTACATTAACTTCCTATATTTGGTATACTTTACTGTAAATTTCGGTTGCAGAAATTCAATGCAGCCACAAACATTATTGTTTTCAGTTTTGACTTCAAATAAATTAGCTTTAAAATGAATAAATTATTCATTACGTGGATGGTGATAATAAATCTTTATATAAATTTTGGTAACTATGTATACACAGACCAATTCAATTGTATTTAACCAGATGCACAACAAAGGAATACTTCTCTTTAACCGCATGTATAACTTATATTAATTTCACTGTTTTTTCAGCGAAAAAACGGTGATTTAATAACAAGTTGTGCAATTGCAGTTTTATATTTCTCAAAGGTGTTTAACATGTGATGCCATTCAACAATGTTTAAATTACAATTAGTTTCACGTCAATTTATAAGAAATGAGTGTCCTCCTCCTATGAATGTGTCATTAATTTTGTCTTCATATTAATTGAAAAAGGATACCTTAATATATTTTAACATAGACTGCATTGAATTTAAATCATAGAAGTTTTTTACAATCTTAAAAATGTTAATAAGAGATCGCGGCTGGTTTGATGAATCGATATAAAGTTAAGTCCACAGCTAGAAAGAAAGAATACAATAAAGCAAGAAATAATTTAATGAAAAAAATATTTTCTACACACTTGATCGAATCAATATTTAAAAGATGAATTTTGCAGGACTTTATGATCGCTGGAGCATAAAAACAAAGAAAATTTAAGAACGTCCTATTTGTGTTTGAAGTTTTAATGTTACCAATAACTAGAAAAGAAAATTCCGTAGTATCGGCATAAAAATAGCAATTTCTGTTCATACCAACGTTGTGTGTCAATCTTCCGGTTTATAACTAGAACGTAGGTGCCTTTCAACATACCTGTAATTTTATTGTCTATTGAAAAAAATACTACGAAAACCTGAAAGGCGTGTATACGAAATAATTTCCTGGTCATACTTGCACATGCAATTACAAAGGGAAATTATAAATTTATCAAGCGAAATGTAAATGTCGCGGCCATATTTAGGCAGTCATTTAAAGCATATTCAGTATTGTGACGGACCTTTAAGTTGAACTCTTAAATAATTGGATTCTCCACTGTTTCAAATTTCCTATGGGTTTCTAGTTGTATTTGCTTGGTTGCTAAAAATAAAAAATACTTGTTGAATCTAAGAACACTTTGGAATATTTGGAACATGAATGAGAGACGCAGTTGAAGGTGATCGTTTGTCCACTTATATTAAATTAATGCTTCAACTTGACTACAAAATTAACTATTCCATACACTGCAAAGCCTAGAATTAAAGTAAATAAGACGGTGACATTTGTTTTATTGCTTGCCTAATATTCTTCTGATTAGCTGACCTTCGAAAAAACCTTTGTCATACTGATGTTTTGTAGCAAAATCATTGACAGATATTCAGTAGCCTTTTTCGGAAAAATGATCTAGTAATCTTGTCAATGGTTTATTACAATTTTCATAATTCTATTTTTAAAATTCTTAGCAGATTTTAACACTTCAACGTAAATTGATTTAAAAAATCGTATTACTTGTTTATGCTAGTTACAATTTATGGATGATTTAACCAATGGAATTTGTTATAAACCACATTTCTTAGTTTAATTTGTGTAGTTCATATAACGCATTCGGCGTCAGATGTCATTTTAGCAATTGAAATGGTTATCTACGCATTTTGCGCAAATATTATCGACATTAAAAATATAATTTTGATTTAGAAGTTTGAAGTAATTTTGCATCGTCTATATCGACTATACAAATCAGCGTGTAATAACGTGTTACTTTTCCAAATTGCTTTTATTGAGTTTAGATATTTTTTTATTATTAATTTTCTTGATATTAATAATAATATTTTAATTTTTATTCTTTTTAAATTTATTATTATTTATATTTTTATAGTTATTATTTATAAAAATTATTATTAATACTTATATTATTATTTATAATAATATTAATATTAATCATGCTTTTATTGTACTAATAAGAAAAATTATAAATATCATGATAAAAATAAATAATAATAAAATAATAATAATAATAATAATAATAATAATAATAATAATAATAATAATAATAATAATAATGTAAAAAATAACCATTATCATTATCATAATTTTTATTTTATTAAATAAATAGTTATTTAATAAAATAAATATTTTTAATATAATGATTTTTAATTTTATTATATGTATTATTATTATTATTCGATTTAATTATTTTTAAAAAAATTTTCAGCTTAGCTAACCAGACAGATTTATTTGCAGCTAGTAAAATATATGCGTTACACATATTAAAAAGTTTTAACAGCTATTTTTCCAATTTCGCCCTAAGAATTATTGGGCTACTGAAACAGTTTAACGTTTTAATAAGCATACATTCTGCATTTTCTTTTATTGTTTTTATTTAACTTATACAAATAAATAATCATCCGACCAAAGTTAGGAATTTAACTTTATGAATTTAAATTTCCAACAACCTATGTTATCCTAAATTTGTTATATATTATATATTATATTGAAATTTTTATTCCATGCGGTTACATTTCCCAGTACATAGACCATTTCACGAGTGTTTAAATGGTCGTATCTTTAGGCAATCGGCCCACCGTTTCGCTCGCCCTAATGACACAGAATTTACAGACACTACTTGCTCAATGTAAATCATCTGGCTGAAGTTGTCAAAATTTACCATCCATAGGTATATCTGATTTCAAACTATGTGCGATCATTCATTTTCTGAATAGCACAAAATTTAACCTAGTAAATCTTATATAATGGAATTTAAATACTACAACAAATAATTAAAATGATTTTTAATTTTTATTACTTCATTCTTCACGTTAGCCGATGACACGTAATCAGATTACTGTGCCTGATTATCTCTCACGTAATACTCGCAGTTTATTACCATTTTAAACACAAATTGTGTCGTTCCCGATTTGACACGTAACAAAATGGCAGGGAAAGCATTGGTTTTAAAATGCGCTAAATCCTTTTAGTTAAATAATACTTACTATTTCGAACTTTTACTTGTTTATTATGTGATATGTACACATATATATGCTTAAAATACATATTTCATATGGAACGTTTTCATAGTGACCTTCAAAATGACATTTAAACCAATAAAAGAGGTTTTCAAAATACATACTTGCCTAGATTTGATCAATTTACCGTTACATTAATTCCGAAGTAACTCTAAAGTATTTGTGTTATTGAATATACTTAAATACCTGACCAGTATGACTAAGAATCTACAACAAATTGTAGAAATCTTTTTTTAAAGTAAAATTTTTTCTGCATGGTTCTTGCAAATTCTCTTACATAAAAATTTCTAAATGTGTTATATCCTATTTTAATTCATTTTTTTATCATTCAACAATTATTACAATCAAAATTCGGTTAATTCATCTTACTTTATGTTATATTTCTCAAAATAAAATTTCTTTTTAAAATGTTTTTATAGGATCATTTATTTTGTTATTAAGTTAATAATATATTATTTACGTATTAATTACGAACTGAAATCTGTCGAATTCATCTTTCATTTTGAAATAAATATCTGTGGCCTAAAATAACTGCTGATGTTTTTGCAATTTTTATTTAAATTCTTTTGGAATGCGAGCCTTAATAAAATTCATAGTATTCTTTCCATGTGCAAACATAAAAGAAATTTTCTGAGATGCATAAATCATTTCTTTCTCATTTTCTTCTCAAGTATCTACAAGTAAACATCGCTTTATATAAAGAATGAAAGACAAAACAATGTAGACAAATAAAAACATGGAGGGGGTGTGAAATAAGGGGCAAACCATTTAATTCTGCAATGCCGCGTTTTGCGTACGTGGGTTGTGGCTTTGCTCCAGCAGTTTCACAAAGATCCCATTGATCTCAATTTCCCTGTACGTATCAGGTTGTCTTCGACCGGGCAGCGTGTATATTCGTCCCTTTCTTCCTAAGGCTTCAATATCGTTCATATTAACCATTGGAAATGCGGTTCCATCCAATATTTGTTTACTGGCCATCTATCCAATCTTTGTTTACTTGCTGTTATATTCAATCTTTTATTCCTGGCAGTTCTATCCAATCTTTGTTTACTGGCAGTTCTATCCAATCTTATTTTGCTGGCGGTTCTATCCAATCTTTGTTGGCTGAACCGCATTTCCAATGGTTAGTATGAACGATGTTGAAACCTTCGGAAAAAAAGGATGAATATACACTCAGCGCGATCAAAGACAAAACAGATACGAACACGGAAATTGGAATCAATCGGATCTTTGTGAAACTTTTGGTGCAAATCTACAAACCGCGTACGCAAAACGCGGTATTGCAGAATATGAAGCTGGCACCCCGCCAGTTCAAGCTCAATGCCTGAACATGCTTTTGCTTTTAGAAATCCGACTGCTATTTGCTCACCGATAAATCTTCGTATGCGGTTAACTCAGTTCTTTTTAATTTAGTAATTATCATAAATGCTATGTCTGGAGAACATACATGTGATGTTTCAAAGATGTGTTGCGCAATTGCATACGTGTATTCACTATTTGATTTAAGACAGGCGTTTAAGTTGCAATGATCTCTTATTCGAGTAGTTAGTCGCCTGGCCGTTCGACCTACGTATGTTGATCCACAAATTGCGCATGTTTATTGGCAAATAATATGTGATATTGACAGTAAGGGCTGATTCTATTTGATTGCTGGTAAAGGCAAGTGTATTACCCTAATTGACACTCGTAGTTTAGCTGCACTAAATGTGCGTGTTAATGCCGCTTCAACTTTCTTTTGTGAAATTGAACCTCCTTAACTAGGATGTTTAGGTAGACTACAGTCTTTTCTAATCCGTAATTCGTCTGTTTCTGTTTACCTACCCTGTTAATAAATCATAAAATTAATTGTCTAGGATAGCCATTAGACGTTAAATCGTTTATTGCTTTATCATATTAGTTTTCGTGTATATCTGAACTAAATAAATTGTCAATAATTAAAAAACAGCCACAAACTGCTGTTAATATTTATTGAAACAATACGAAACTGCTGTAATGCAAAAACTGTGCAGACCAGGATGGTTTATGGTTAATTGTTCTATTTAATTTACCATTAGTTTCTTTCTTTAATAGTACATCTCGTGCTCTGACGTGAAACCGATATTCGTATGCGATTTGTTGAAACTTTGAATCAATTCTCGTGATTGTGTCTTGTTCTTAAGGACAATGAAAATGTCATCCACGTACCGTATACGCAAAGCACATTAACTTATTTCGATCCTGAATGATGTGTTCTCTAGATGCCCTAGAAAAATCCTAGTCAACACTGGAGATAGGGGGCACCCATTGTCTAACTTTACTTTAATTAATAGTATAAATGTATATGAGCGTCTAAGGATTCAATTGCAATTTTTGAATATTATTTCACAAAATTGTTATTTCTTAAATCTGTTATTTTGACTACCACACTTTTTCCTTTTATGGAATTCACATCAAAGAAAACACAGTGATATGCAGCAAAGTTACACTTCATAGTATATAAGAATCTTCGAAAGTTATTCACAGTACGGAAAATTTTTATACTGCTATAACATAGTAGGATTATTATTGGGCGTTTTTAGAACTCCTGATTAATTTATTTCAAATTGATTGATAAAATTATGCCATAATTGTATGTATCACGTAGGTAAATCTTAGGTAATATATGCGTTGCTGTACATTAAAAGTGTTGATAAATACATTATTAAAGGTTTTTAGAATTAAAAATCAAACTGATATGTCACGTGCACTAAGATTTATAAAAAAATAAAATATTGCTGTTATAAGATAGAAAGTGCTTGGATATTTTAAGAAAAATACTTTACTTTTGAAGTATTTTGACAAAATCTCATACCAAAAGGACCAAATAATTTGAATTTGCGAAATTACCTATGATGCAAATTGTCTCGTAATTAATGATTATGACAATAATGTCAAGATTGCATCATATGTTAATCGCACTATTCCAGGTTCTTTAATTTGAACCGTTTGTTGACGTTTTGCGTCAATTTTTCATTATATGGAACAGCGGTTTTGGATATGATTGATAATTTTTATAAAACAGGAAAACATTGTACAGATTAACAGGTCTAAGCCAAAATTTCTCCAGTAGTTTGTGCCCGCAATTAAATATTTTTAAAAATTTATCTTAAAATAAATTGATAAAACCTTTAAGATCCTTTGAATCTCATAATTTATATTTATTTGAAATGCGAGCCTAAGTAAAATTCATTGTTTCCTTTACATGCAAAAAAAAACAAAAAATATTTTTTCATACAAGAAGAGTTTGTTTCTGATATTCACCTCAAGTATCAACAAATGAACATCTCTGTATACAGAAACTGAAAGGTCAAATAAAATAGAAAAGGAAACATAGAGATAGTGTGAAATAAGGGTATACCCAATTAATTGTGTGCATCATTTCATGTTCAAAGTAAATGCCCGAACATGCTTATTCTGCTTGCATAAATCCGGCTGCTGTTTTTCAATTCATAGCATTTGGTATTTGGCTCACACCTTTTTATAAATGCATTCAGAAATTCTCTTAAATGCTACGTCTGGATAATATTCGTTTGAGTTTTCAACTATAGGTTGTGCAATTACAGACGTAAAGTCACCATTTGATTTAAAACATGTGTTTAAGTTGCAATGTTCTCTCATTCGAGTAATTAGACGTCTGATCAATCGGCCTACGTAAGTTGATCGACAACTTGCGCGTATATATTGGTAAATATTATTTGACGTTACTCTTTTATTGCTGGTAAATGATAGCGTGTCACCTTAAATAGCACATGGAGTTTAGCTGAATTAAATGTTCGGGTTAATGCCGTTTCAACGCACTTTTGTGTTGTGCGGGAAACTGTATCCCTTTTAAATTAGATTGTTAGCTAAACTGCTTTCTTTTCAGGTCCAAAATTCTGCTGTTTCTATTAATTTTCCTCGTTATTAATTGACTAAATTAATTGGGCAGTATAACCATTACACATTAAATCGTTTATTGTTTTAGTATATTCGTTGCCGTTTGAATTTGGACTGACAAACCTGTCCGTTTTTGGAAAAGCTGTTGCTAATTGTTGATAAATTATATTGAAAAAGCACAAAATTTCTGTAATGCAAATACTGTACAGTCCTGGTTTGGTTAAGATAAATTGTTCTATTTAATTTATAATTAGCAAATTTCTTAAGTAGTATATATAAATAAAATTATTTTTCTCATGCTCTGACGTGAAACTGATATTCTTATGCGTTTATTAATGTTTAAAGCAATGTCATACCGGATTATATATATATATATATATATATATATATATATATATATATATATATATATATATATGGCCGCTAAAGAGTTCAGCCTACATTATCTCCTCGATGAGAACAAGGAGAACACCAATTGAGCACAAAAAATAATTTAATGAGCAGCAGTTTATTTTACTCATTTAATTTTTCGTTTCTAATCAAAAAGCCTTTTGTGTTCTAATCAGAAAGTAAATGAAAAAAGAGTGTTCTCGAAAAATAACCCAATTTACGAAAAGTAGGACAATTCTTAACCCAAAATGATGAAAATCATATAAAATGACTGGTAAACCAATAATGGAGTTTTGTACATACGATATTACGATTATACCAAACATAACCGAGCTAGTTATATATATATATATATATATATATATATATATATATATATATATATATATATATATATATATATATATAAGATTGTATGCATAAATACTTGCATGATCAAATAAAATATGTTTTAAATTTACTTTTATCGTGCGAATAACGGATCAAATGCATGAAATCATTCTTAACTAAGTTATTCTTGATTATGTATAAAAACCATCACATCCAAAATACCAATTTACATCACAAGTTGATAAACTTATTATTTATTATAAATCCATTTTGTGCTTTAGGAAATGTATTTAATGAGCATTTGAATTTTGGGAAAAACCATAATTTTTTAAAATTGAATTTTGTTTGTTTTATGGATTCTATAAAGATGCATTATTATTTCGCATGAATTATGCAACAAATTCTCAGATACTATCACAAAATCTATCAAAGCTAGTACAATTATGTCAGCCTTTCTAACATAATTTGATGGTCAACAGTCAACAGTCTAAGCAGTCTGTATCACTTTAATTTTTTCTGTTTGCAAAAACCTAAATGTGGGGCGTTATATATACAGATATATATAAATATATATATAATTGTATTAACTATGCATTTTACAAGGTAGTAGAGATCACTTCAAATTTACTTTTTGGGAACTCGTCAATTACTGTCAAATTCGTGACTCTGTGAACACTAGAAGTATATTCAATTTTATAGTTATTACAGATTTAGTTAGGCATTTCTACACGTGGACACTATTGGTCATTTATTTTGAACTATAGGTCCAAATATCTACTTTCAGTATTGAACATACATCATGCAATCCGGGTAAGTGGTATCTTATTACAGATTTATTAATTTAAATAGTATTGATTGCGTGAGTGGTGATAGCTATGATTTTAATAAATGTTGTAAGACTGATATAAATAACAAATCCTTCATATAACGGATGGCAAGATAATATTAATGAGACTGTCATTAACAACAAAAGACTAAATAAAAGGGCATTCAATTCCTCATGGATAAAGTAAATTGGAAAATAACTGAATCAGGTATCATGACAATGCATAAAGCATCTCGTCTTTCGATGTGGAAACAAACGGATTATTGCATTCTTTCCATTGCGTAATAAAATTTAAATAACTGGTAATATGCGAATCTTAAATTTATGCAATCATCAAAAAATGAAAATATCAGCAATCAGAACAACCAAAGTGCATTGGATAAAGAGAATTGATGGACCAGTAAAAGAAAGTGGAGTTCACCAATTATGCGACAGAAAGTCATTTTTTCACAGGAGCCCCGTCACGGAGGACTCATGTTCAAGCAAAATATTGACAGTATAAAACCAATAACATTTTGCACGCGAGGCATTAATTTCGTAGCTCTAATAGGAAATGCGAAATGAAAACGTATTATCTTCCGAAAATAATTTCCCAATATTAGTTACTGACGATATGCAAAATTTGAAACATCAATTGTTATATATCCGAGTAAAACACAAACCTAGCGATAAAAAAGGAATGATTTTTTCTTTACGTTGATTTATAAGCATAATATAGCAAGTATATTCGCCAATTTATTTTTGTGTATTACCAACATACATTATACAATCATCTTATTTTTCCATTGAAGTGCATGAAGTGCAATTATATGTAGCTAATCTAAGAATGGAGTCTGCGTGATTACGCAAGTTCTTATTATTAAATGTTGTCCAAAAATACGTGATTTTAACTTAACGGTTCCTACCATGAGATTTGGGTTCTATACTGAATGTGATTTTTATTTATCTTGTTGCAGGTGCACTTGTTATAGCCATAAATCGGGAAAAAATATTTCTCGAAGTGACCCAGAATTGTTTAAAATTATTATGCCGATAAATTTACGCAAATCCTGGAAATTAAAATATCCAAACAGAAATTCTTTACAGTTAAAATCTTCCATTACTATTTTTCCGTATTTTTTTTTCTGTATTAATATATATATATATATATATATATATATATATATATATATATATATATATATATAATATATATATATATATATATATATAATCAGTGGTTAATCCTTTCTACAGGTTAAAAATACACTAGATATTTTGATATTGCATATTTTATATTTTTTAAAGCCATCATGTCAAAATATCCACAAAAAAATTATAATTACTATAATCAAGGATGCGATTTTTTTACAAACACCTGGCATATTAATTACATACATTTATCAATATAAACTAAGAATTGTATAGTTTAGAAAAGGCAATTCATCCAGTAAAGCGATTTCGTTCTTATTGGAAACTCATCATGTACTGGCCAGAACTTTCTGTGGACAGGGCTCGGACCGCGCAAATAATGTCCGTTTAATTATATAAATGGTCGTTTCAATACCACTTCCACATGTGTCTGTACAATTATGACAGATTAGATATAGTTAGTTGAAACTTTGAGTCTAAATGGATGTCCTATGAACTACGCCTGAAAAAAGACTAATCTTATTACATTTGTTAGAATATAATTGAAAATTGTGTGTAGTGTGCGGCAGGGTGGCTCAGTGGCTAAAGAACTAGATTCCGAAGCAGACGTGCCCAGGTTCGTGCTCTATCCGCGGCAAATTCTGGCCAGAACGTGATGAGATCCCAATAAAGACGAAACCTGTCTACTAGATGAATTACTTTTTCTACACTAAAACATCTTAGTTTATACTGACAAATGTATGTACTCAATGGGACAGGTGTTTATATCAAGATCGCAACCACGATTATAGTAATTGTTATCACCGCCCGCGCAACTAATGCTCGTTTAATTATATAAAAGTTTATAATATAACTGGGTTCTGCTTTCAAAGTTTTACTTCGTTATGCTTATGGCGACAGAAAATCGATGTAAGTTAGGATACATTGCAAATGAAATTACTGATTTTCCGCGCGTATGCGATCTACGCTATGCCCATTCGTTAGTTTCAGCATTGCAGAATTTGTGTAGAATCTCTAACAAATTACTTCGACCCACAATTATTGCAAAACAATTTTAACAAACGTTCGAAAGCTAAATTAAGATGAAGATTGTTTTTTTTATAAATATACGATTTTGCCTATTCTTCAATAATTTATTGCAGAATTGGAACCTTTAATTTAATAAATGGTTTCAGGTGAACGAAACAATAGATATTATATATATATATATATATATATATATATATATATATATATATATATATGTGTGTGTGTTTGATGTGAGTTTGAGTGTGTGTATGTGTGTGTGTTTATGTATTGATCCATCCATAAATTTAGCCGAAATATATATTGAGCTTAATTTCAATTAAACTTTATAGGGCCCTAGAGAAATCAAGTAGTGCATAATTTGCAAGAGATTTCTATAACTGCCTGCCCGGTCAGCTGATTCTGTACATTCTTAACAAATCAATAGCAAAAAGCTGACAACTATTTAAAAATTAAAAAGGCAACAAATTCAAAGAGCTGCCGTAAATTTGAGCACAGTTCGTTCAACTGTCAATTGAACAAGGCATAAAGTTTAAAGTATTCGAAACTAATAAAAAAGGATTTTATTCATCAACATTCCATTGTGAAATAATTTACTAAATTACACAAAGGATTTTCACATATACTGGGCGGCTCGTTGTGTTTGCACAGCTGATAAATTCACGCAAAAATTCGTAATTTTCTAAATTGTAAACTCTTTACAATTTAACTTTAAATTGGAAACAAAATTTAAGGATATTTTTCATTTGCATAGGCTGTAAAAACCTCAAATTAACTACATTTACTGAACCAAATGCATAAATAGTCCTTCATTGTTTTGTGTAGCTTAGAAAATATTTGATAAGGACGAGTTAAAACGAGTGCTGTTCAAAATATGATCTCTTCTATTCTAAAGCACTAATAGTAGTATTAGCCAGCTGTTTGAAGAAGCTAAAATGTTACATCTTTTAGCGGAAATAAAACGTTGAAATTATTTGCCTACTTATTCGATCACGTCTAATAGAAGCATTTTTAGATTATTTTGCATGTGATTGTAGCAATCTGATAGTCACCTTACAAACAGAATGCCTCACATCGTAATTCGTTTAATAATTCTCAATTTTTTTAATCGGATGTATATGATTCAATTAAGGCCACACTTGTTACAACTTGCATACTAATTAATATACACTTTGTTGATAAAACTTTGCTATTAACTCATGATTAGCAATTTAAATCAATAAATTCAATTGCACTTAAATATAAATTTTTGTAGCTATTAATTTAAATGAACAAAATAAAATACACCACAATATTCTTTGTAAATAGTGCATGAGATCAACTGCACTTACAATTTTACTAATCTACGAACAACTTTGTTATTGCGGCAGGGTGGCTCAGTGGTTAGAGCACCAGATTCCGAAGCAGATATGCCCAGATTTGAGAAATGTCCGCGGCAAATTCTGGACAGTATGAAATCTATCGACTGGATGATTTGCCTTTTCCATACTATACAATGGTTAGTTTATACTGACAGACGTATGTACATAATTGGTCAGGTTTTTATATCAAAATCGCTACATTGATTCAAAAGTAACTACACATATAAGTTTATAGTAAAATTTCGTTGTGCAAAGATAAAAAGTATTTTTCTCAATTACAAGAACGATTTTTTCTCTCATTTTATTGTCAACTATGTATGAAAGAAATATATATATATATATATATATATATATATATATAAAGAAAAGCAGAACAAATATAAAGTTAAAAGTGTATCTCCATAGGTGTCTAAATCATTTCGGCTATTGCATTCAGCAATCGTCTAGGATGACAAGATTACATAGCAAACATGCGAAATTTAAATCATGTGTGGCGCGATTGCAAACATGTAGTCAAAATTCTTTTTGGACAGGTGTTGGAATGTTCTTTCGTTCGAGTAATTAACTTTTTTTTAGACCGGTCTTCGTTTGTTGATCACCAAATTGCGCATGTATATTGATAAATAGTATTTTGAGGTCGCAATTAACGGCTGTCTCTTCTTATTTGCTGGTACAGCCAAATGTGTTACCTTAAATAACTATTGAAGTTTAGCTGAATTAAATTTTCGTGTAATTTCGCTTCAAATTTCTTCTGTACTGTGCGGAAAAGACCATCTTCCTTAAACAGGATATTTAGGTAAATTGCTTGGTCACCTTTTTGTAGTATGCATCTGTTTTGTCTCCATTCAAGCTGGGTGCGTATTCGTCCCTTTCTTCCGAAGGCTTCAACATCGTCCATATTAACCATTGGAAATGTGAGGTTAAACGATCTTTTTTACCTTTGTTTATATTTGCTTACCTTTCTAGTCAAAAATACGTTTCCTAAATTTCATTTTCTTTGTAAGCCATTGAGTTATCCGTTGTCTCGGATAGCTATTGAACATTGAATTGAAATTATCTATATTATAATCGTCTTATTTCGAATTTGGACTAACCAATAAGTCAATTTATGAAAAACAGCAGCCAAATGTTTATAATGCGTATCGAATCAACAAAAAAGTGCAATAATGCAAATATTGTGCTGACCAAGGTGGACTATGGAAAATCATTCTTCTTAATTTGCCATTAAATCAATCTTTTGTTATAGATCCAAGAACATTTGAAGATTATTTGTAAACAAAGAGTAAGGTCAAAATGCGCCATAATCATGGTTTTAATTTTTATACCTTGAATTTTGTTGACAAGCTAGAAATAGTCGGCGACCGAATTATTACGAAGTAACGTTCAAAATGGTTCCAGTATACGGGCTAACCATTTAGCCAATACGTGGAACGAAGAATTGACAATTAATAAAATTGGAAAATAATTTTTTTTAAATGTTTGGTAGTCCTTATATTTTTCGTGCAGGCGATCAAACTGATTTGAGCATCCGTGCAACAGCCTCATCAATTAAACCGAAACCTATTAAGGTTTTAATTTAATTTATTTCTTTGCACTTAACTTTGTCTATTTCATCCGATTCAACCACCAGACGCATGAGTTATTTATTGCCCTTCAACGCATTCTCCATCTTTTGAATACAGACCGATTTGTTCATCGTAAAAATACTCTTGCTTTTATCAGCGCATAGTATTTTGACGACTATATTTCTGCTGATATTATTAAGCGCATTGAAATGCTGTTTTTTCAATATATTGATGAGTGCGCACTTAAACAATTTTAGATGTGAAGGATGATGAAGAAAATTAGAATTAAACCAATTCTTACAGACATTAATTAACTGTTCTATGTCGGCTGCTGATCAAATACAAATGCTGCCCCAAAATCAATATTGGAGAATAATTTCAGTGTTTTGGCACATCGATAGTGCTTCCATTGTTAACTGATCGATTTTTATTGATGATAATTTATTTGAGGAGAAAATGAGGAAGAAACGCTTCTTGAATTTAATAAAATTTCTTTTCATATTTGAAAATTGAAAGTGTTCCGCGAATTTTATTACTGATCGAATTCCAAAAGAATAATTTATATTATTTCATGAAATAGATATGTTAATATTGCGGAAAGAACAAAATTATCAGTGTGTAAGGCAATTACGTTTTTCAGGATATTTGTTGCACAGTTTTGGCAAGTCGAAACTTCAGCCTAATTGTAGAATAGAGCAGTTAAAATAAGACGCAGTGGCGTTGCGGGCACGGAAAAGGTGTGTAATATGTGTATTGGACGAACTACGTCATTTTGAAAATTGACAAAACAAAAATATTGGAAAAATTAGATGATATAAAACATGGAGTTCAGTGTGATTTAATACTGACTGATGCTGTTCAAAATGTGCTAAACCTATCACAAATACAAATTTATCAGCTAACAATGGAAGCACTATCAATGAACCAAAATTATGGAATTCATCCTCCCGATTAAAAAAAAATAAATTTTGAGACCACATTTGAATTACACTTTCAGTAAATAGTCGACTTTAAAGCTACAGTCACTGATTATAAAAACTGGCCTAAGTTTAATTAAAATTGATTCACCTTCAATTCTACAATCGTTCAACGGTAGAGAACAACATGCATTGACAAATCAACATAAGAAAATATCAATAGAAATATGTACGACAAAATGTTATTCCTTGATAAAGTCTAGGACGTTGTTCAAATCGATAAATCAGTCGATATACAAGAGATATGGAAAATGGTGACTGATAATACAACACGGATGTGTGTGAAAGCTATATCAAATAAAACATAAAAAGTTGAGCAGAAAGTAGCAAATGAATTGAAAATAAAAACCAATAATAGTTCAACTGATAAAGCCGTTGCACAGAAGCTCAAATCAGTTGGATCACGAACAATTTACGAAATACCAGAAACACAAAGAATTTATATCCTATGCGGAAAATATTGCCAATGGTCACTTCTCCATTTCGTCTATTGGCTAATAGGCAGTCCGTATATTGAAACCACTGCGCGCATCACTTTGTAATTAATCGGTTGGCAATTCCTTCGAGTTTGTTAACAGATTTCAAACAATAAATATTAACGTCGTCCATTATGAATATTACAATTAAGGGAACCATTGATATAACCGTTCAAACGCTTAATAAACATTGATTGCGTGGGTGGTGGTAAAAATACTTTTAATCAAGTTTGCGAGCTTAAAGTAACGACCAACCTCATTATATTTAACCAGTCGTCGAACAACATAACAAAACTACCGCCAGCAGCAACGCATTGACGCGTTTCGACCTTCCATGATCATCATCAGAGTACGACGGCAAACTGACTATCGAGGATCAAACCGCATTGAATATATATGGAAACCAAATTTAGATATGCGGCTCTCAACTCTAGCAGTCTCGCATACATTGAAATTGATTGGTAATGTCAGCTGCACAATTTCTATGCAGTTGTTCGACGACTGGTTAAATACAATGGGATTGGTGTTTACTTCAAGCTCGCAAATTTGATTTAAATAATTGTTACTACCACCCGCGCAATCAATTATTGTTAAATTGTATTGCTTATAAATGTTTATGTAGCGAAAGCTGCAAACAGTTAATGTTCGTGACTGCATAGAAATTCTGTAGCCGACATTTCCAGTGAAGTTCAATGTATGCGAGACTGCTAGAGGTTTGAGCCGCATATCTAAATTTGATTTCCGTATATATTCAATGCGGTTTGATTCTCGATAGTCAGTTTGCCGCCGTAATCTGATGATGATCATGGAAGGTCTAAACGCGTTAGCGCCTTTCTGCTGGCGGTAGTTTTGTTATGTTGTTCGACGACTGGTTAAATACAATGGGATTGGTGTTTACTTCAAGCTCGCAAACTTGATTTAAATATTTGTTACCACCACCCGCGCAATCATTTATTGTTAAATTTTTATACATTTTTTGTTTTCATTTGATTATGCTAGTGGTAACAAATCTGAATTGCTTTTATTTCTGTTTTTTGTTTTGGCTGGTTGGTAAGTGTGTTTGCATTTGTGTTTGTGTGTGTGCGTTTTTGCATGTAAAGGTCATTCTCTCAGCATTGCAAATTGATGTCTGAGATCTGATCATTATTGTTTTGATGACTTGAGAATTAACCATTTGTGCGCATTTTTCACTGTTACATGTACGAGTGCTATTTTTCCCAGTGTAGTTGATCGTTTCACCTTGTTGCGCAAATTTGTATTTTGCACATGGTAACAGCGCCAGTGTGGATTGCAGTGTTGAACGCCCATATTGTTTGGTAACTTCTGTCAACGTATTCGCCTCCGTTATTTCCACTTCAGTTTGTTGCCAATCCGATTGTATGTATGTTGATTCTAGTCGAGGGCCTGTTTGGTCTTGATTGGATACAAGTAGATTGTTGTTGAATTTTGTTATTCTTGGCCAGTCGATTGGAATATCATGCTGATGAAACTTTTGAATATTAAGGTCATGTGCATGTTGATTTATATAAAGGGCTTCATAAATAAATAATAATTTTATTTTTATTTTTTCTTTATGTAGAATTGTGAAATTGGTCAAATTTACAGGGTGTCCCGTTGCCAATATATGATCGGAAATAGCTGATTTTCCTGACGGTGCCAAGCCTTTGTTAATCCATTTCTGTGGCAAATGTTGTTGGAGTCTGCTTATCAATTGCTTCTTCGTACGTCCTATATATGTGCTACCGCACATACATGAGGTTGGGTAACAAAGATTAATTGCCATTTCTCTCTAAATCATTCATAGTCTACAAATTATGAAACCCTTTATATAAAACAACAAGCACCTGACCTAAATATTCAAAAGTTTCATCAACATGATATTCTAATCGACTGGCCAAGAATAACAAAATTCAGCAACTATCTACTATTATCCACGCAAGACCAAACAGGCCCTCGACTAGAATCAACAAACATACAATCGGATTGGCAACAAACTGAAGTGGAAATAAGAGAGGCGCATACGGTGACAGAAGTTTCCAAACAATATGAGCGTTCAACACTGCAATCCACACTGGCGCTGTTACCATGTGCAAAATACAAATTTGCGCAACAAGGTGAAACGATCAACTACACTGGGAAAAATAGCACTTGTACATGTAACAGTGAACAATGCGCACAAATAGTTAATTCTCAAGCCATCAAAACAATAATGACCAGATCTCAGACATCACTTTGCAATACTGCGAAAATGACCTTTACATGCAAACACGCACACACACAAACACAAACGCATACACACTTACCAACCAGCCAAAACAAGAAACAGAAGTAAAAACGAGTCAGATTTGTTACTACTACCATAATCAATTGAAAACCCGAATGTATACATATATGTATGCTTGTATAGCGATGATTAGTATTCACAAAATATATGGCCTTTATCCAATTTGTTTTTAATGTGCTCTTTCTTCCTTATTAGAAATATATATATATATATATATATATATATATATATATATATATATATATATACATATATATATATATATATATATACAAGCCATTTGACCCGACATTTCAAACGATCATTGCATATATCACAAGTACGTTTATGAATAAATTTATTAAAATGTGACTACCAATTGCTTTTCAGTGAAAATAGCAATATGGTTTATATAAGATTCACAACTAAAATACTGCCTGCAGGCTGTATCAGAACCCCGCGTAGATACCAATATAGTAATTTTCCTTGACTAGGATACTATAGATAACACTGAATTTTTGATAAAACGTGATCGCGATTCTTTGCAAAATTTAGAAGTTCGGATTTATACATGTGTGAATCTTTTGTGTTAAAATCCAGGTGATGAAGCCTTGAGTCAGAAAACCAAAATTTAATTTTTGTTCTGATCGGGTGAGGATTTTCCGGTGCTTAAAAAGAAGAAAGAAGCTCGATTTGTGCAAAAATTATACTGTATTATGCTCAACCATCGTTATTGCTGGGTCAAGGGCCAAAAGTGACTCCAACAATAAGGAAAAATAATCTAAATATTAGTAAATAAACTGGCCAAAATATGTGTATCAGACCAAAATACTTAAAAAATAAGTTATGTAAATTAGCAAAGATTCTCATAGGGCCTCAAAGGCCCCATGGTAATTCGAGTAAACGAACAAAGTGTTTTCCTTGCACGGTTCTTGACGATGTTCAATTATTGAAATAGCTTCTAAATAGGGAAGCATATTAACACAGCTTCCATAATTACAATTGAAAAGCACTTTGTTGTCATTTCGTAATTTTCACATGAAAAAACATGTAGGTTTTAGATGTACGAGCAAGAACTCTCATATTTTGCATAAATAATATTGGTATGTTCTATATTGAGATTGCAAACAAAAATTCACTGTATTGGCCTATATATAACAGTCAGGATAATTAATTACAATTATGGATGATGTTAGGTGCGGATATTAGTACTGTTGGATGTCATCAGTTCTATGTCAGCTAAAGAATACCGTAACACCAAAGCGGAATGCAATCTATCCATATTGCGCTTCCATGCCTATTCCAATTTGTAGTGTAATTGAACATAAAACAGACTAGTCAACATTTAAAACATTTATGCTTACCTATGAAATTCGGTGGGTAACATTTATTGATTAGAATATTATTACGCCAGCCAATTCATTCTACAAATATTACACAGTATTTTATAACCTATTGTTTTTAAAAAAAATTGATCCCAAGGGGCAATTGATTTTTAAATGTCTATAACACGTCGTCCGTGTTTTCTTATAGAAAACTGATCTGCGCTATGTGTCATAATTTGTAGGTTTGATCGGCTCATCGAAAAAAAACTAGAGTATAAACATCCTAGTGACTTGTTTCTGTTGAAAAAATATATGTACGCAAATGCGGTAGAATATTTCTTAGCTTATATAACAGACACCATACCACACGTGGAACATATATTGGTCTGAAATCTAACGAAAGGGTTTTGATAATATAGACGTTGACAGTATATATTTAACATTGTTTCAGGTTAAAAAGACAATTAATCCAGTGGAGTGGTTTCATACTTAATGTGAATTTTTCAAGTAATGTCTGGAATACAGACATATATATATATATATATATATATATATATATATATATATATATATATATATATATATATATATATATATGTATGCTGTAAAATGAATGAAAAGTGAAAGCACAATAAAAAGACCATACGAAATTTAAAATATGGCGAAGAAACATTTGTACACGCCATGACCAACAGAATGAACACCTGGTATAAATCAATTCATTAATAACAAAGTTGCCAGATCTGACACATTTCTCTATGATACATCACGAAGGACGCGAACACGTACATAGAGATGAATACAGGCACATACACAAAATAACTTAAAAATCAATACGCAATAAACCATCACTGAAAATAAGACAACTTGACGTCCACTTAATCAAATAAAAACACAGAACGTATATAAATGGAGGACTATTTTTTGTTGTTGAGTTTTGTCGAAATAATCTGGCTATTGCGACTTTATAAATTACATCTTCTTTGTTATGCACCAGTTCAAACTGGCAGAAAAAATATAAATAATTATTTCTACTATAATTTAACTTAACATATTTATTATATATTCCCATGTAGATACATGATTTGTTAAACCAAATTAAATCAGTTAAAAAGAACATGCAACTAACCTTCATGTCATGATTCGTCCTTTTTGTGAAAATGTTTATGCCAAGTTAAAAGTACTCAGAAATATGAAAAAAACACACTATTAGTCATAACATGTAATTTTAATGCAGCTTTCTCGACAGTGAATTTATGACGGTCTGGTAAAGTAAATAAATAGGTTGCCTTAAACAAATAAGAGATCTTCACAACAGTCAAATTCAGCTATACCATTCGTCCGAATTTATCTACGTCGCACAAACCTCATTATTTGCTGGTTTGGCGTGAATGAAGGTGATATTATGTTACATAAAACTGGAATATTTTCGGTTTAAATTAGCTAGATAGGCCCTCGTTTGAAATGTAAGCAATATATATTTATCAGCACCTAACTCTGATTATTCGTTATATCACAGGGCAATATTGAGGAATGTAACGGATGCACTGTTCGCGTCCAATAAAAAAATTAAGTTAGATTCCCTGCCAAAATATTCTGGCTTCTGCTAATTTGTGGCTATTAAAATGACATTCCTCTAAGAATTTGAATTGTATTGAATATAATGTGATACGTTTAGTTTACGCTACTAGATTATATATATATATATATATATATATATATATATATATATATATGTGTATATATATATTCGAATCATTAACTGCGATCTATTAAAACGCCACATCCTAAGACTGCATGGTCAATGTCTAATCATGCACGATCGTGGCTAATTTATTATCCCTTTGGGTAAAAGTAACTTTCATAACGGCACTCCTTAAGATAGGCATGAGGATTAAACATTTATTCCTTGAGAATGGAAAACGGAATACAATTTAGTGATTATGACGCGTAAAGTATACTCTGTTTAGTTCTGAATAAAAAAAACGACAGTTAAAATAACAATTCCGGGAATAACTACGTCGTGCCCAGAAATGACGAATCAAATCATGTAGATTAATGCTCATTCTAAACTTATGTAAAGTTTCACTTATTCCATTAATATATTTTTATCATCATTTCCGACCGATAAATTTTAATTATATGCATACATGTATGTACATATATTATCAAATGTTCGTACGCAATTCTTTAAAAAAATAAAATTGGTACGATTAAACTTTTTAAAGATATTTGCGCCGGATGAGTTAGGTGTAAGTTTTGAAAAAAATTTTCAGCGAAATACATTTATAACACTCAATTAAAACTTTTTTCATTAATATACCTTAGATGAAAATTCCCATGACTTTCGCAGTCGCCTTCATCAAGAAACACAAAATTACAAAAAATTACAATGAAAAAACTGACACTTTGTCAGTTTGTTGCGGTGTCAGCACAAAAGAAATATTATTTTAAACATTGTAAATTTTAAGTTAAATGCGTATGGTATGTCTCTTAATCATAAATTTTGTACAAATATAATGAACAGTTTTGTTCATACATTAGATAAACGAAAATATGTATTTCTTAAAGAGAAAACTAATTTAAGATAGACTAAATTGATGATGAGATAATGCGCCCAACCAAGGTAACAATTTACGAACATAAAAACGCATGCAACTATGGATATGTTACTAAATCTAATCTTCTCGTCATGCAATAGAGACTGGATTCATTATTAATTGGGATGAATTTGGTGATATGTAGTCGTAACTGGATGACCAGATTGATTAAAGAACTTGTCGAAATTAAATCTCGAGGTGATATTATGAATGAAACTGATGTAGAAAAAATCTTTGACTTCGCTTTGGAATACAAAATTAGCTAATAGTTGGAAAGGACATTTGCACGAAACAGAATGTGAAGATAACTCCTGTAAATGATTGAGAATATCGGATTAGGACAGGCTATTTGTAGGCGTTGTATTTAATAACTAATTAGTCAATCAATTATAATGCAGTCCTTCATAATTTCATCCTTTAATTTCAGCTTTATTTAAATTGAACGATTACAGAATTATCTATATTTCCTTTCCTTATATTTTTTACATTTTCGTTAAATAATTTCCATAATTTTCTTGTAAAATAATGACTTACTTAGTTTCATATTTTAAATAAGCTACATATTCTGCTGAAATATGGACTTATTTTTGTCTTGTCTCCACCTTAGCTATAGAGATCATTCTGGTAATAAAGAATTTCAAACGTTATGAATAAAAAATAATTAGTCTGGCACGTGATAAGAGTAAATAATCTATTCACGTCAGTTTAATTTAAATAAATGTACACGAGTAATAATTATATTTGACTAAATCTTTCTAATTCTTCGTACACTCAAACATGCACATGCGTGAAATGTTCCCATTTAATGATATGGCAACAACTGTTATTATATAAGTTAATCCTAATTACAACCTGTGTGGTTTGAGTGACATTTCACACGTGCATGGTTTTCGGTTTTCTAATTTTACTATTTAAATTGGCATGAAATTATGAGGTATGCATCTGATTTCTGGGGCTCTTCACCTTAAAGTGTGAGGTCAATCTCAATTATGTCATTTCACATGATGAGTATAAAACAAATTTTCTAACGTACGTGCGTTGTAAGTTCATATTCAGCCACTCCAGCTTGACTTAGTTGGTTGTACATACACTCATAAAAACATGACATGCATAAATATAGTAAAAGTTAGCCTTGCAGTATAAAAGAAATGGTTAGAGAAATTATCGCGCTTGATGCATTGGTTTGGTTTGTAAAATTGTGATGATTGGTGAACTGAAGATAGAATATGTCAAACGATGCCGCAAAACATTTAATGAAAAAAGTCGTATTCAACCTTTATTAGTTACAACACAGATCACGTAATTTTGACAAGTCCAGTTTCGCATTTTTTCACCTTTTAACCAATATTAGTAATATTAAAGTTAAGTTTAAACTCTTCGTCTTGTTTTAGGACATTTCGCCGAGTATATAAAAAATAAGACATCTCATTTTATATCTGATGTATATTGATTAATGCTTACATATATGTATATAAAGAGAGGAAGAGAGAGGAACCTAAAAAATACACTTGCACAACATATAGTTTATGTTGGTATTTTTAGTTCATTATGTCGTCCCATTATTCAAACTTATTCAATCGCGATTACTTGTTGTAGATCCGGTTTTTGACTGTTTTATTTTAAAATGGGAGATATGTTACATTTGAAGGAATATGTTGTTTATAATATACTAAATAACAGCAATAACATTTGATTTTTTTAATTAAAAAATAATAATAATTTTAAATCGCTACTGAATATTTTCTAAAAATTAATATATTTCCGTAAGAAGGCTTTTAAATTAAATATCTATTAATATAAGTCTTGAGTTTTTAATCGAGCGATAATGCATAAAGTGCGGTTTTTGGCTTAGGTGGATTTTTAGGGGTATTTGAATATTTTCTTTAACCTCAAAAGGTAAAGAAGGCCATTTAATATTTTTTTCTTCCGCGTCTTAATTTATAGGCTAAAATATATATAACAGGAATCTGGTATCCTTTCATTTTTTAGCCTTGTTTATTTTAATTTTATTACATCACTTGGCTTGGCCTAGATTTATCGGATTATTTTGGAAAATAATTTGTTGAAATTCATTGATGATGACCAAACCTGTTCTTATTTTAAAATCAATATTTCCTTCACGACTCGGCATCATCGTCGGTATTTCCATGAGCGCAGCAACGTGGTTTCCTAGAAATACCAAATTTAGTTTACAAGCACAAAAAACGCGATTCTGGAATACTTTATGCCGCGGATTGTCGAAGATATTACACATATATAATGTGATGGTACAACGTAAATAAAAACTGGAAGCTTCTTTGTGTAGCATTACTGTTGCACCGGAAGACCAGTGGATTAAACATTCCTTGATTGCGCGGGTCGTGGTAACAAGTCTTTATATCACGTTTGCTAGTTTTATGAGAAAATCATTCACATTTTATTTAGCAATTCGTCGAACTGTATGTGCGGCTGGCGGTAGTTTTGTTATGTTGTTCGACGACTGGTTAAAATTTGGGTGTTGTTTACTTCAAGCTCGCAAACTTGATTTAATGAGCATTGGACTTTCGATAGTACAATTAGGGGCCTTCATTTTAGTCGCATCGTTTTTAAATGTTGTTGTGATCACTTTCGAGATTGCCTTTATTCGTACGGCTATTTGGAACTCAACTGTCACTGCAATCATTTTGTGCGAAATTTACTTGATTCGGACCAAAGCAGTTGGTTCGACTTCGCATTTAAAATTATCTATTTACCCGAGCGCCTTGATTACGGACAGAAACCAGACAACGTAGAAGGTAATTAAAAAACAAATACTGTTGGTTTAAACGTCTAGCATGAAAAACGCGGTTCGATTAGAATCAAGTTAAATAATTGTTTAACCACGTATTTGAAATTACCTGATCTGCGTTTTGACTAACGCAGCTTTCATTGTTCCATTAATTTTCTTTTTTCATAATATTTCGATCTACATTACCGTAGATCTTCATCAGATGCATTTCACGAAACAAATGAAGCAAGTGTCTTGCTTAATTTTTTCGTGAAATGCATCTGATGAAGATCTATGGTAATGTAGATCGAAATATTATGAAAAAAGAAAATTATTGGAACAATGAAAGCTGCGTTAGTCAAAACGCAGATCAGGTAATTTCAATTAATTCAGTATCGCAACAACGCCATTCCTTCAAGAAACATATAACCACGTATTTGCTGCATGTTTAAATGTCAATTCATTTATTTTCGAAATTTTATTGCTTCTGCATAGAAAATGAATACCTCATAATTTTAGTAAATAATTGTAAAAAATACTGTAGAAAATTTTATTTGACAATAAGTAAACAAGAAATGGCTCTGCGCTGCGGCTCAGTTTGTGAATGGTACGAAGCCTAATAAATTATGCATTTATACCGCAGAAAAGTTAAAAGGATAAAATGGAATAAAATCTGTGATGTTATAATCGTTATTACATGACTTGCTAAGTTAATTAACAATGGATAGTAAATAGGTTTTAAGAAAGTTCAAACATGAAATGTACGCATTTTCCGGATTACACGTGTCTTTTATTACGGCTACTTTAAGAAACCTAAATTTAGTAAATAATTTGATGAAAATTCCGTGCGCAATGAAAACAGCAAATATATATTTAAAACAAAATCCCCAACGGTAATTGTTATGTTGGCTATAAGACCGCAGACAAAAAATAGATTCTTTTACTACGCGGCAAACTAGAAATTCTGATGTTGATGAAAGTAATTGACTATGACACCACTGTTCCTGTTATCGTTGACATATATGACAAGGATCACCATCATTCAAAGAAAAAAAGAAAAATTGCTAATTTTATTAGAAATTTTGAGACATTTATCTGACTTTGATGAGAAGGATTCTGTTTCTATTACTTGCTATATAAAATAAGAAATATACTAGCAATATGTTTCTCGACCCACGGGTACTGATATATGCAGTAGTTTAGAGTTTATTCAATGCCTTTTAACACGGTGTTTAAAGGAGGACCAAGGAAATATATGAAAATTAGAAGGACCATTAAGGTTAATTGCATGTAGACATGCATCTCATGGTAACCGGAAATTTATCACAACGCCTTTAGCCGTTTTTATATTTGGCTATGAAATGTGATACAATAAGAGGGTGCCATCCCGAATTGATAACCGTATTAAAACAGTTGTGTATTCAACTTCTTAAAAAAAGGTTATGTAGTTCATTATGCTCCGAACTTTTAATGCGTATAAGCACAAAAGTTGTTGAACACCTGCTAATCCATAAATGCTTTATACATATTTCAATGAAAGATAAAACAATTGTCTTTATTTGTTTCGGAGAGCTAACAAACTTGTAACGACGTACCTGGTATTACGTTCATATATACCCTATGGAGGAAAAAATGTCCTTTATAACTATTAACAAGTTGGATTCTTAATTACCTGAGAGTCATTTATTGGTAACATGAGATTAAAGCATAATCTCATGTACACACGTGATTCGTTTTACTAGCTATGTAACATTTGTCGTAATTTTCCTTTGGCTTCTTCCAATGTCCATTGTTGTACTTAACCAACAAGCAAGAGAGATTATATCACTTGTGAACTCATAATCAATTTCGTTCTAAAAAATTGACCGATATGATGAAAAATCAAAGAAATCTCTAGCACAATTCTTCTGCCAAGGCTAAGAAGTGTGGGCTATTGACTTTAGTATATACTTACTTCTGAAATATAAATTGGGAAATAAATCATTTATGGAAGTATAAATGTATAATTGATTAGGTTTATAAAACACAGCAAAAACGGGCCATTTTCTTTTCGCCAAAAGGCAACGCTATTGTAATATCTGTAACTTCATAGAAAAGTTAATACTGTTTGTTGCCGAGAACTAATATATATGCAAGTATGTATTAGGTGTTGCGAACCTAGTAACAAATTAGTTCACTTGTGACCAGATAGATAAACCAAACACAGCATGAACGTAAATTATAATCTCATGGCTATTTTGTTAGTATCCTTTACAGAATCGGTATATATATTATATAGATTGGGTTTGCGTTGAAGTCGCATTGTCTAGACTTTATATAACGTTAGCTTCACTACTTTAGATTTACACATTCGTCTAGGAGATTGTATCGTCTTATTATCACACATTCCTCACACAAATATATAGTGGTTAAAGGGCATAATACCGGCTCCTACTGATGAGTCGCCAGTAAGCACGAAACGACTGCGCATGAGATTATACTTTCCGTTCATGCTGTCTTTAGTTTATCCTTCCGGTCACAACTGAATTAATTAGTTGCTAGGTTCGCAACGCCTAATACATAGTTGTATAGAGAATTGTTTTGGAGAAAAAATTGGAAGCAGTTGGATTTAACACACATTAAAAAATGCCAAACAGGAATAGGAAAATTAACACGCCAGGACAAGGACAAAAGTTCGCGCCCACCCACAAAAAAACTACCAGTTTATGTGCAAATAATTTATAAACTATTTTTATTAAGTTAGCTGATGATCAGGGATTCTGTATACAACAATTTGCGCTGTGCGTAATTCCTTTTGTATTTTACTTCCACGAAAATATGTATCGCCAGTTCTTCACATTTAAATTAATCAGAACATATTTCCATTATTCTTTAATATAACTTGTAAGACAAATGTAAGTCTGCGATATATTTTCGTTCTTCGACTTTCGTCTTTCTGTCTAACTAGCAATACGCCTATAGACGGCCGGTCGATAAGCTGACGGTTTTAATTTTTGTAAACAAACTGAATGTGATAACCAAAACCGATAATATCTTTAATTTTATCACATTTTACTTCATTTTCCTTAATGTCTATAAAGGTTACTGCAACATACCAAAGATATGCAATTTTGTATTTTTTGTTGCGCAACTAGTAACAGATTATGCCAAATAAGACCAGAAGGATAAACCAAAGTCAGCATGAACGGAAAGTATAATCTCGCGCAAATTTATTTCGTGCTTACTGGCGACTCATCAGTAGGAGCCGGTATTACGCCCTTTAACCACTATATATTTGGGTGAGGAATGTCAGGAAATGGGACGGTACAATTTTTCTTGTCTTTCTATGTGCTATTTCATCACAAATTTTGTCTTACTATGAAAATTATTCTAAGCAACACAAAGTTTAGATTTAAATTCGGAGAAAAATTTATTATCTCGTGAAATTCCAGATATGAAATCGTCACACAAAAACGTTAGTGCGGCTCTCTATTTTCGCGCTTTCGTCTGGCTCTTATCATCTGGAATTTGGCAGAATTTTGGTCAAAGCGATAATAATTCCTTCAATTTTTTACGACGGGTAAAACTCGTATAATTGACATTGTTTGCGCCACGCTGATTGTGAAGTTTGCATAAAACTTACTAATCATCAAATAAATTATTGAGTGGTAGCTGTCTAGGGCATTCATAATCAGGCGATTATCAGCAATCATGAACATCAAAGGCACGCGTGGATGAAGAATACTCATAAGCAGTTCCGACACTGAGATTTGTTCGTCCAACTAATCAAGTAGGATGTTTCTAGTTTATTTTGCATTGTTTGTTAATTGTTTTAAAAGTAAATGCCCTGCATTTGTCCATGCTGAACGGAATAATTCAGAGACATCTTCGAGGAGGTTTGTAATTTTATGCTGCACCATAATTAGAATCATTTCCTTCCACAGGCCTGGCTAAATCCGCGTTTAAGGGAATGTAATGATTGCTAACCTCAGCGCAGCAATGGTGTCTCAAGGCAATTAATTTCATGTATAAATTTTAGTTCAGCAATTTTTATGCATTTTTAATTTGAATTGAGAATTAAATCATGTACGGAAGTTTAAACTTATTATTATTTTTTAAATATACATCGCAGCTTAAATGAGGCCATTTTCTTTTCGCCATAAATTAACTCGGTTGCAATATCTAATAAATTATCAAGTAATCGTTTTGGAAAGCAAATGGAATGAAGCACACAACAACAAACAGGAAGTGAAAACATAAAAGCCGACGCACTTACAATCGTGCGCGCACACACATACAAACAATTTACCACTTTATGTCGAAATAATTTCCTAAATTAACATCGTTATTTGGCTGATATCTAAGGATTTTGCGCAAAACAATATTCACTGTGCAAAATAAGTTTTCGATTTCGATTTAAGGGAAATTTGACAATCCTCTTATTTTTTATGTTGACTTTTATTAAAAAATCGTTGAACTGTTGCGGAATCATTCGTCCTTTGGTCAGCAGTGTTTTGTCCAAGATGCTTTTTAATTTGTCGTTTTGTTAATCTGCAAGATATGCCTAAATCGCAAACTGAACAGCTATGGTTTTTGCATTTATATCACATTTTGGACAATTTGATTGCGGAAAACCTAACAATTTTTATTTATTTGAAACAATAATTATTGTTTTTTCAATTTTTCGACTAGGCACTTTGGATGACGCGTGGCAAATAATAATATTACTAATGTAAAGCATGTATTGATTTTGTGTAATTTTATTGAGTTTGTTATGCTGTTTGTGCTTCAGGTTTGCATCAAGTAACTTTTCGCACCCGTTTTATAATGAAACAGATAAAAAATACCGCCAGTTCATGAAATTGAATTCATCGGCTCAGGTATTCTTTGTTCTGCATGGTTAAAGTCGTAAAAAAGTTTTCTTTTAGGAAATTGGGACAATGCTATGTTAGTGGATATATTGTCCAGTCCATGTCTTCTTTTGATATATTCACCTTCTTAGACTGCAGACGTGCTGTATAAAAAGCATAGGAAAAGCTGAGCGAAAGACTGATAATTTTCATGCTAGCAAGTTTTTGGTGGCCTACATTGTTAATTTATTTAAGCTTGTCATCTGTTTTGACAAAACCATACAAATTTCCATATCTGACCCAGGATGAGGTGTTGTTGTCTCTAAGGCAGCTGCACAAAATTCACTCATGTAAAAGAACTGAAATCTGAAAGAAAATTCAATAAAAACGAAAGAAAAGATCCGGTTTGTTGGAAAAATTTTGAAATGAGTAAAAATTGGATGAAACAGCGTAAGTCTCTGCAGAAAACTGAAAATTCTTAATGCTAAGACAACCTTTGGAGCGCCTCTATTATGTGCACAGATGACCAATAAACTGGAAGCCAGCTAAATGCAACCACACATTTGATAAACACTAGCTGACCTTCAGTGAAACTGGCGCAAATATAAGCAGACGCAACGTTCCAAATACAATATTCCACTTATAAGTGTTGAAGAAAATTGCATAAACAGAACAGAGATAATAAGGCAAAACTTTAAACCGTAATAAATTAAAGATTTACTATAAAAAATATCTGCACATGAAACCTTGTCAACACCCGGCGGGTGTGCTTCAAGGTCAGTATCTGTGACAAGCTGATGTTAAAATCCTTATTTTTATAGGCGAAATCTTTAATTAGAATATATATAATTTCCTTTATTATTCGCGGAAATTATAATTGACATTCTTTCTATCTTGGAGTTCGGCATCTACAGAATCAAGTAAAGTATGAAGCTAAAACTTAGCTAATTTCATCGGAATTTTCTTGAATGTTTTTTTTAAAATTGATGCTGAGTATATTTTAAATCTAACTACTTTTATGGAAAATATGACTTCGTGAGGAAGGATAGACCGTTTCAATATTGTAACTCTATTGTAAATCCTTCAGTTCCCAAAAGTCCCCGATTAACCATTACCTATATCAACCATAAGAATAGGAGATAGAAAAAGATAATATGTCTCCTAAAAATGCGGCGTACTTAATAATGCAAAATCAGCGTCGAGGAATTTTACTATTGCGCTCCTACAACGCACCTAAGATCTAGCCAGGTAAGTGCACTTTCCATGACCCGTGTCTACTCAGCGCCCGGTAATTGGCGTATTGCGAACTAACGGAAATGCGGTCGACTTACTGCTGTTTTCTTCAAGAAAATAAATAATTTGCTTTTTAGATTGTACGTTGAACTATAACAAAGGTAAGTGTGATTTTTAATAAGTGATGGAAACTTCTCATTCATAACATTGTTACAAATAAAGAAATGCCTTTACCAATGAACCAGAACTACTTATTAAAGCGCTTCTATAAATTGATCATAAGTCAAACAAAATTACCAAAGAATATTCAGTGATCTTCAGCCGATTAATGACCATATGATCCAAAGTAGCCGAAAGCACGCAGGTGGCAATAGAAAAACTGGATTAGAGTTCCAGTTGTAGCCGTATTAAATCCTGGTAAAAACCCCTGTAATTGTGCACGGTGTGTTATCGCAAATGCAATATGTGATTGAAAAAACCACTGCTACGTCTCTGGAAAAAAACAATTACTTATTTTAACAATAATTGATTGCGCGGGTAGTGGTAACAATTCTTTAAATCAAGATTGCGAGCTTGAGGTAAACACCAATCCCATTATATTTAACCAGTCACCGAACAACACAACAAAACTAACGCCAACCGCAACGCACTGACGCATTTCAACCTTCCATGATCATCATCAGAGCACCACGGCAAACTGACTATCGAGGATTAAACCACATCGAAAAAATAAGGAAATCAAAGTAAGTTATTCGGCTCTCACCTCTAGCAGTCTCGGATACAATGAATTTGACTGGAAATATCGGCGGCACAATTTCTATGCTAACACCAACATTAACAGTTTGTAGCTTTCGCCGATATACATATATAGGCAATAAAATTTAACAATAATTGATTGCGATTTGATCCTCGATAGTGTGTTTGCCGTCGTACTCTGATGATGATCAAGGAAGGTCGAAAGGCGTCAGTGCGTTACGCCTGGCGGTAGTTTTGTTATGTTGTTCGACGACTGGTTAAATACAATGGGATTGGTGTTTACTTGAAGTTCGCTAACTTGATTTAAAGAATTGTTACCACCACCTGCGCAATCAATTATTGTTAAATTGTGCTGCTTATATATGTATATGTCGCGAAATCTGCGAACAGTTAATGTTCGTGGCTGCATAGATATTGTGCAGCTGACATTTCCAGTCAAGTTAAATGTACGCGAGACTGCTAGAGGTAAGAGCTGCATATCTTACTTTGATTTCTATATATATTCAATGCGGTTTGATCCTCGATAGTCAGTTTGCCCTCGTACTCTGATGATGGTCATGGAAGGTCGAAACGCGTCAGTGCGTTGCGCTTGGATTTGGCTTTGTTATGTTGTTCGACGACTGGTTAAATACATTGGAATTGGTGTTTACTGCAAGCTCGCACACTTGAATTAAAGAATTGTTACCACCACCCGCGCACTCAATTATTGTTAAGTTGTATTGCCTATATATGTATATGTTGCGAAAGCTACAAACAGTTAATGTTCATGACTGCATAGAAATTGTGTAGCTGACATTTCCAGTCAAGTTCAATAAATGTTAGACTGCTAGATGTGAGAGCCGCATATCTAACTTTGAGTTCCATATATATCCAATGCGGTTTGAGACTCGATAGTTAGTTTGCCGTCGTACTCTGATGATGATCATGGAAGGCCGAAATGCGTCCGTGCGTTGCGGCTGGCGGTAGTTTCGTGATGTAGTTCGACGACTGGTTAAATACAATGGGATTGGTGTTTACTTGAAGCTCGCAATCTTGATTTAAAGAATTGTTACCACCACTCGCGCAATCAATTATTGTTAAATTTTATTGCCTATATATGTATATTTGGCGAAATCTACAAACAGTTAATGTTCATAACTGCATAGAAATTGTGCAGGCGATATTTCCAGTCAAGTTCAATGTATGCGAGACTGCTAGAGGTAAAAGCAGCATATCTAACTTTGATTTCCATATATATTCAATACGGTTTGATCCTCAATAATCAGTTTGCCGTCGTACTCGGATGATGATCATGGAAGGTCGAAACTCGTCAGTGCGTTCCGGCTGGCGGTAGTTTTGTTATGTTGTTCGACGACTGGTTAAATGCGATGAGGTTGGTGTTTACTTCAAGCTTGCGAACTTGATTTAAAGATTTACTTGTTTTGTCAGAAAGATTTACGTTGAAGCTTTCCTGTTTGTTATTCTAATTCGCTGTCTGCTAATATCCAGATTTAAATATATACATTTGAGAAAAAAGCGTTAAAAAATTGATTTAGTAATTTAGTTATTTTTAGCAAATCCTTTAACTGGTTTAACTAACAAATTGAATGATTGAAACGTCTATAATTAATATTTTAATTGACAATAAGAGTAGAAATCATACAAATTTACGTTAATCGTACACATTTTTGATTTTTGTGTAGAAATTGTAAAATTTGTTGTTATTATATATGCAATTTCTTCATCAGAAACACTGTCATTGAAGCATCTTTTAATCTACATTTGACTCAAAAAATTCAAACATATGACATCAAATTATTTCGTCTATTTCGTTTGATTATAGTATTCCAGGAATTGATCTAGGAATAATTTAATTTTTCCACAAAGTAAGAACTTAATTTTTAGGGATTCTAAACCATTATAACAATCACAGATAAAATAAGTATATTTTAAGAATTTGTGTGATATTTTGCTTTTATTAGAATCAATTGAATGAATTAATATGAACTTTAATTATAAAATGTTTTGAAATATGAGGAAATAATGTTGTTATTCATTTTTCCATTAAAAAGAAGCTCAACAATTGAAGAAATAAATATTTCTCTTAAATCGATCTTTTGTCTTGGCTTTCTTTGTTTGAATAATAAAACAGTTACTTTAAATATTTTTATCTCCAGATAGAATTTGCTTTACTATTATAGCCTATTTTCTCTTGTACATTTTGTTAAATTTATTTTTTTGTTGTTGAATGGTTATTAGCTCGGTTATTAAATGAAAAATAGTTTGTTTATAAGCCAAGGCCTAATTATTTTATAGGATTTTCCCGTGCATTAGTTTCATTAAAGGTTTTATTCTCATTTTATTATATAAATGATACATTGAATAAATTTATATTTTATCAAGAAATTATACTAGAAGATGTTCTCTTGTTTGCCTATTAAATCAAACCATTTCTATTAGAAACATTTATATTTTACTCACTGAAATATAATCTCACACATGTTATGTTCTAATTTTTTATCGATAAACTGCATTATTATTAAGAGATAGTTCATTCATTTGAATCATTTTAGATAATCCTTTTAAACATATGATATAATAAATTTTTACATAAATATTCTTTTGTTTTTTCTTTAGATTCTATTTATTCTTTTATTTAATTGTTCGGTTACTGCCAATTCGATTGGAAAACTATTTAGGTTTAAATGACGTTTAACTATTCCCTTTACTCTTCTACTATATATGCTGAATGCGTTTAAATCTGTATTTATATTTTCCAATTAAGCTATAATTTGTAGTATTGCAACGGGTTGAGCCTTTACTAGATAATACCAACTATCCGGATATCAGTGTTTTGTTTTATCACCACGCAACACGTTTAGATAATTAACCTTTTACACAATACGAAGCATTTCTTGTTGGTTAGAGAATTTAGATCATTAGGCGGACCGATAATTGGCTTTATAAATACTTCTTCTACGCTACATAAATTCGGATATATCAAGTTGAGAAAATAAATTATTAAATTTTAGCACGTATTTGAAGAAAATTAAATGGAGTATGCTTTTTTTATTTAAGATTTTAAGAAATCTATTTCTAAATAATGAAAAATTACTTTTCTTTCCATTTTTTGTTTTCAGTTGGAAATCTCTAGACCAGCTCCAAACGTGACATATTAACTTTTACCTTTTATTACGGAAGGCAGTTGCAGATCATACAATACCGGTCCTTGTCAAGAATCAAAATATACAATGTAATAAAATTAAAATTTATTTCATTTATATCGATATGCATATTCGGCAATATATTCATGTATTTGCTGGGAATATATGTTACTCTTAAACCAGAATTATATGAGATTTAACATTATCATTTTAATTAAAATAACCGTCCCCACTCGAATAGAAGTAATTCGGGAACTGCTATCGTATTTCCTATACTGGAAATGGTATTTCAACAAGTATTTCAGTGGCGTTATGGCATTAGTTCACCTAGTACACTAAAGAATTGTAATTTTGCATTCAGAATTCGTCCAATTCGAAAAAAGTTATTTTAAATATTATTTGATAGTTTGGTATAGCTAAAGGTTTTGCAATATAATACTGGTATTGAACCAAAAAGTATAATTTAAGCTTTTTCAAGGAACACCTATACTTGGCGTAAGTAATAATTCATCAATTGTTATTTTTTCAAAATATGAAGTGTTTCACTTTATTCCTTTATTATTTGATTAATGATATTCTTATATTCATTAAGTCATGTAAAAAACTTATGAAAGGATAACGATATGAATGGATAAGATAAACCATCGATGATTGCGCGGGTGGTGAAAAATTTTTTAAAATTCAAGTTTGAGAGCTGGAAGTAAACACCAATCCCATTGAATTCAACCATCCGTCGAGCAACATAGCAAAACTACCGTCAGTTACACATAATGAAGCGTCTCGACCTCACATGATCATCATCAGAGTACGATGGCACACTGACAAGCGAGGATCAAATTGGAATGCATATATATATATATATATATATATATATATATATATATATATATATATATATATATATATATTATATATATCTGAAAAGCGAAATAAGATAGGCGGAATTCATCTATAATAGTCTCGAACACATTGTACTTCACTGGAAATATCTGATGCACAATTTCTATACAGTCGTGAGTGTTAACTATTATATATATATATATATATATATATATATATATATATATATATATATATATATATATATATATATATATATAGGTAATGCAACTAAACAATTAATGATTGCGCAGGTGATGGTGGCAATTCTTTAAATCACGTTTACTAGTTTGAAGTAACATCAATTATATTGCATTTGATCAGTCGTGGAACAACAAAACAAAACTACCGTTAAACACACATACTCCGTTGATGAGCATGGATAGCCGAAACGCGTTGGTACTTGTGACGGACGGTAATTATGATATATTGTACGACAACTCGTTAAATGCAATGGGATTGATGTTTACTTTAAGCTTTCAAACATGACATTCACCACATTATTTTTTTATTCATTGTATTCATACGAAATATATTTGCGATTAGGATTCTTATTTGGATTTAACAAATATTTGGACTTTCTCTTTAAATATATATGTATCGTTGCAATACACGTTAGAAAATTATTTTAACTTCAATTAATAAATATGTCGTGACATTTAAAGCATGCATTTCCTAAAACCTGCTGCCACAGTTTGAAACAAACCCATATTGAGCTTATTCACGCGGTACCTGCTGTTGCTTACCAGTGTATCTAATTTAAAAAAAAAAGATTTTTTGCGTACTAAATTGCAGTGATGTGGTATACAAAATAAACTGTGCTTCAAGAATACTGCACCGAAGAGTATAAATTTGCTAAGTTAATAAGTAACAAGATTATAAGTATAGCTTTCAAAAATTTATCTTTGAACTCTGATAGCAATTTGTGCAGTAAATACAGCGGTTGTATCTCATTTTGGAGAATAATTTGATTAGGGTTGTGGACGTCATATTTTGCACATATTTAGCTATTACTCGTGACGTAATATATAAAACAAACGACGTAAAGAATTTTCGTCGCGCATATTAGTTGTATAAAGTATTGCTGATATTAGACCTTTGGAAATGCGAAATTATAAATGCAATCATAATTTCTTTATGAAATTTATGTGACCCTAAACGCAACATGGGGAAATATAGCTAACTAGACTAAAATTTGTGATGAAATTGATTAAAATGCTGATGTCGTAATTTGCTGGAAACGTTCGTGATAATTTTGGAGAAAATCTGTGAATAGAATATTTGATAAAATAAACATGCTGTAATGTTGCCTGAGAATCTCTTATCCATGGACATCTGCAAACGCGTCTGCTACAGCAGCGAACATATTAATGTAAAAAATATTCACAAAAAGGTAAATAAACTGGGTTAGTACGAAAATTTAATGATATATTAACTATTGGAGTTAAGTTTGAGACTAATCACATAAATTACATCTCACTTGCGTGGTTACTAATTTGAAAGCTGAAAACGAGTTTTAATATATCATAATACATTGAGGGCCACAATTTCCTACAGATGAAATGAGCAGCAAGAACATTAGATACGATCACTAACAAACTGAAAGCTCATCTAGATAACAAACGTGCTCAAGATTAATGGTTACTATTTGGCAGTGCAACAACGAGAGTTTGAGTTTTGCTAAGCAATTTGTTACGCTAATACTGGTTTTACAGTGTGCGTAATTTGGCATAAAAAATCAATCCATCGCATTTCAGCAAAATTCGAATTCATTGGAAGATGACGTGATAATAAATAAGTACTGTTACGAAGTTTGTAAAATCATTATTTCAGCACAGACATGTAAAAAATATCCGAGAATAATAATCTATATTTCTTTTATTTTTTATATAGAGCTGAAATGGAAAAAAATTGCTGTCGATTTTAGATTATTATATTATAATTCCTATACCTATACACCTTTGAAGCGAAGTCTGGATACTCTCATTCAGATAAATCACAGCAAAACGAAATTATTTTTTATAAGATTTTGGCTCCTATTGAATTATACCTAATGTGTAAGCCCATATTTTCGCAAATAACATTTGGTGTTTGATGTCCGTAATTGTTCACAAGGTTTAACAAACACATATTCAATTTAGAAATAAAACAAATGGCTTTAAGTAAATTAATAATTGGGCTCTTGATAATCATACTGTATTTGAGGTTTATGTAGAATATTTTTTTGGGATAAGTTAATCAGTTTATTCGCAAGGAGGATTCCTGTGTATGATATATTAATAATATGTTTTTTCTATTATTTATTATAAGCTTTGTAATGATATTTGCTTTCCTGTCAGCTCTTTTGGGTTTAAATTTAATTAATATGTAATATATGCGTTCAAGTATTTACATGATTCTGTCCCGGCAACATGTGATAGATGAAACAATTCAAACCTGCACTCTATTAAATATAAATTGCATGCATTAAAGAATTAAAATTTTTCTGACACTGTTTTTAAAGTATAAGATAATCGGTTTTTTCGAAAGGACGATTCTTTGTTTGAAATCTAAATAATATGTTTTCCTTCTAGCAAAGTATGTATCCATTATAAACCTTGTAATGAGATTCGTTTTCCTGCAAGCACTTTTGCGTTTATAATTATTTAATATATAATAAAGTCTTCCAAGTGTTTACATAATTCTGTTCAAGGTAACGTGAGATCGATAAATAAATTGAATGTGAATTTAAGATTCTTATTTTTTTTAAATATGTACAATTTAATTTCACTTGATATATTTTTAATGCCAACATCGTAACGGGATTTGATTCATTTTTCAGCACTTTCCGGTTAATTCATGCGTCAATAAATTAATTTTTTTTTCTGTTTCTGCTTGCTCGTGATAAGTGAATTAATTTATTAGCATGAAAGATACTTCTGTCAAAATTTCAGCGAAATGTATAGATTCTGCATAGGTTCTAGCGAACGATGCACTTACTATCAACTTTCAAATAGGATTTGATTCTTTTTCCAACACATGTTGTTCAATTTCAACACGTGAACAAATTTATATTCCTCATTTGACCCTAGCCGGCGATTTTAAGGATAAAATCTGCATTTTTAAAATATTATCTGACAAAATATGGAACAACTTAGAAAATAGAATTTCGGTATTTTACCATCTCCTTTTGGTTAATAGTTTGTCATTTTATAATGCGTGCGTAAAAAAATTTCCATACGTTGTTCCTATTAGCTGCTGATACAAAAATTCATCTCTTCGCATGTTCCATTCAAAAGATTTGAAATCTTCATTCAGTATAGATTCTAACAAAAATGCATTTACTTTCAACTTTGTAATGGGATTCGGTTCTTTTATCAATATGGAATGCATTCGTCAGCAAAATTATTTTTCACCTGCTAGATGGTGACAAATGAACCAATATGTTTTCATGTGCGATTCTTATGTTAGGAAAACTGCATAAAAAATTCATTCCTTCGTCCGTTCTTGCGTTTTAATACTTTTTGTTGTTTATTTGTTAAAACGCACTTTAAATGAAGATTTCATACGAAAATCTATTTTTCTAAATTATGCTTTTTTGATGAGTAAAGTGTTTTCAGGATCAATTAAAAGTGTTATCATATTCATTTGAAAATGTACGCGGATGTCAGAACTGATCATTTTAATTGTAATATAATTCACAATGAGATTAACAAGAGAGTAATGTCTATTATCAATGAAGAACACAGGAAGCTCAGATTACATCCTAAGTGCTTAGTTCCAACATGAATATTGTGTTCTAGTAGATGCATCGTCATTTACACTGAGATAATGCGGATTATGAATCTCATGAAGAAGGAGCTAATTAAACTGCTTGGCATTTAAAGACTAGCAAAGCTTTTCCTTACCTTTAAGTTTTAAATATTCGATTAATCAGGAAACCTGAAGACATGCAACTGGACATTTCAAGTGACTAAATGTGAAAAGTTGGCTAAGCAAGTTTCTACACTTCCACAATTTAAGCATAATCTGTGCTTAATGGTCTTAAATAGTTCACTAGTTCTTAAATAAAATCTAAGTTTGTGAACTTGTAGTAAACACAAATTAATCATTTAACAAATCGAGAAAAACAGAATAACTATCAGTTGCTTTACTTACTGACGCGTTTGACCTCGATTGTCAATAACTGTTACACATTTTAGGTGAAACGTGTAATAGTGCGCTTGTGAAAGAATTAATCACAGCATGATCTTATTACCTAAGTAAATAATTGTTACCAGGACCGTTGAAATATCAGTTATTCTATTGAAATTGATTATAGGCTGAAATACTTAGTACATTTAAAATCGCAATTGTTCCAGATCACGATTTATTTGAGTTGTGAAATAAATAAATATATATATATATATATATATATATAATTAATCTTTTCGATTTAACAACAGAACAGACAAAAATAAAATTACACAGTTTCCCCATTTGCACAGAAAATAAACATTATGTAGAATTTGAAAAAAAAAAGAATTGTACACGAGGTGAATTTAATGAGTTATTACCGGCTAACAAGTATGGTAAATAGTATGTATGACAAATGCATCTCACAACGATTCATTTTTTATCAGCAGAACCGGTCAACCTTAAAAACTTTGTAATACAATTGGGTAGCAAATGCATGGTTTGCAAAATAGTGAACATTGTACAGTATCTTTAAATATTAACCGTGCATTCAAATAAACATAAGCATTTTTTCACTAGGTAGTAGAATAAGAAACTTAAATAATTTTGAGAAATGCATTGAATTGTAAATAAAAATTGATCAGCATATAGTTGCAAAATATTTTGTAAGCAGTAAATGAAAGATAAACGGGAGACAGAATTGTGCATATTCCTAGAGATAATTATCGTACATGAAAATAAATTGATTCATTTACCACCAGCTTGCAGGAACAGAACGTAAATTTCCTAAGCATATACAACAAATTAAATTATTATTAATCCACAAGGGATGTCAAAATAATCTAATGTGCATTATTCTAAACATCGGAAACGAACATACTATTAATTGAACTTTCAAGTAATTGAATGAACATTGGTTGCGCGGGCGGAAAAAAACAATTATTTATTCGAGATTCCTAAGCTAATATAAATTCCAAACCCAATATACACATATATATGCCAGTATAAACTAAGGATTCGATATTATAGAAAAGGAAATAATTCCAGTAAGCGAGATACTGGTCTACTGGATGAAATGTATTTTTAATATAGTACAATTCTTTGTTTGTACAAAGGAATATATGAATATTGGGACTGGCATTTATATCAAAATCAAAACCTTGCTTTTCAAAAATTCTAATAATTTATTTTCTTTATCACTAGCTAGGTGAAACAACATGCATTAATTTGCTGACGCATGGAATCTAGAATTATTGCATATTTTAGAACATGCCACAGCCTTAAATTAAAATCGGGTTATGGATTTGGACAGTAAGTGCATCGCTCGCAGGAGACCAAAATTTATGAAGATTTACATTAATTAGATTAATTTAAAACATTTTCAACAGACAGCAGGATCAGAAAATAACATTTTGTTGACGTATGCATTGTATGCACACTAATTTTTATTCATCATGAACGGAAATAAATAAGAGTTTCTTTGCGTTGTTGGAAAGAAAATGAATTTTTCAGTATGAGACCAAAGATTGTGCGGTTTGGTCGAAAAAAATTTATATTGCAAAGGATCTCGAGATAGAGCGAACAAAACATAGCATGTTGTTAGAGTATGTATTTTCAACTGAGTAAATTTTTACCGGCCAGTGCCGGAAAAAATAAATTAAAACTTACTCAGTTGGACAGAAAATGTATTTTTTCTTATGAATAACAAATAAGCAGGTTTCAAAACATATGTAAATTACATGGGAAAAAATTACATTACATTATCACCAGATTACTGGGTGATGAAATAGTTGTTGGGCAGTAAATGCATCATTTATAGCACGTGCAAAACTGAAGCTATGGTACATGAAATACTAACTTTTTTACTATTCGCGTAAAGCTATCATTTTCTAAAATATAGCGAATAAGCCAAAATGCAATGCAATAATACGATGACATCTTCTGTTCAAGCTGGTTTTTATTTACCATGGCATTGGGAAATAGACTTACTTTAAAAAGTTTTCGGCAATGAATTATGGTTTAAATAATAGCTCAAAATGTATTGCTTTATTGTCAGAATTTCTTTTGAAATTGAAAGTAAACGTTTTATTTTGACAATACTTTAAAATTTCAATTAGCAATTCAATTCTTGACTGTTAAATTCAGTGAATTCAGTTTTATTGGGAATGCCTTTGGTAAGGCTGGACATCAAAATATGTTTTCCTATGCGTAGTACTTTAAAATAAGGAAGTTTAAGAATATGGTGATATTGTTGTAATTAACCAAGCTCCATCGCAAAACGCTAGAACGTGAATTTCTTGGGCAATTTACGTGTACATTTTTCAATATAATATAAAATTTTCAATAGGCAGAACTAATTGCAATACCTATAATTTCAGTGAGTTTACGTTTGCATTAAAGCCAAAACACAACCTGCCATTCTATGAAAGTTCAAACAACAATTAAAAAAATATTCTGCACAGGAATTGATCATATTTTTACTTTTCTCAATGTGTCGTTGTTAGTTTTGATATAGCGATCCTTGAGCATACATTTAGTTCAAACTATCGATATCAGTTTATGTACAACACGATTTTGAAGATTGTGGTCAGTTTGTTCAACTTATTACACAACATAAAACATATTAGTAACAAATTCGTGATCTGTGAACTAATTGTGCAAATACTTCTTCAATATTTGCGTCCGACAGATTCCCAAACTTATGTATTCTTGATTACGGGCAAAATTTTATGTCTATGATTATGTTTAAAGTATTCCGTCTCATTAAAATGAGCCAGCATTATGCCTAAAACTCATTATAAATCTGGTTATGCAATTCGGTGCGCTTAAAGCATGCAATCTTTTATACGTATATGAATAACTACAGCACAAAAGTCAATAGGATTTGATGATTTTAGCAATTTATTGGCATAGCAACTCACATATTATTTGCACCAAACCTGTGAAGAGTATCAGCACTATGATTTTAAGAATGAATAAATTGAACTAAATATATTTTTGAATGCGTGCCTTAATAAAAATCATAGTGCCCTTTCCATGTGCAAAAATTAAAAGAAATTTTATCAGATACAAAAACCGCTTTCTTCTCATTTTATTCTAAAGTAACTAAAAATGAACATTTCTTTAAATGTAAATTGAAAGGCAAAACACGATAGAACAATGTGAACACGGAGAGAGTGTGAAATAAGGGAGCAACCAACCAATTGCGTGCTCAACTTTCAGTTCAAGCTCATTGCTTGAACATGCTTCTTTTGCTTGCATAAATCCGGTTGCCATTTTATTATCCAAAAAGCATCGTAAGCGGCTAATTCCCTTTTGATATTAAATTTAGTAATTATTTGAAATGATGCGTCAGGAGAACATACGCGTGAGGTTTGAAAACTGTGATGTGCAATTGCAGACAAGTTTTTACTGTTTGATTTGAAACAGGCATTTACATTGAAATGAGAGAGTATTGAAATAGCGTGTAATTTATTACTCCATTACTCAATAAAAAATTAAGTTTCTCTTTAATAATTAAGATAACCAAGCATATATCGCGCAAGCATATATTTGCTGAGGACAGAATTCAGATTTATTGAAAAATCATGATTTTGGAAAATGTTCAGTTCAGAGGACATTTTACATTTAATAAATAAAGTATTTAATCAAACTTTTGGATTGCGATAAGCATTAAAATATTCATCGAAATTTGCGGGCATTAACATTGTTTTAACTAAAAAGGTAATTAAGCAATAAATTACGGCAAACTGGTTATTAATGGAAAATTTTAGATGAACACTCTACTTCCAGCTGAAGTGATACTGCATTAAGTTATTACGTTAATATAAAAGTTTTCATCAAACTGATTATTTTATTTAATGCGCGATTTGCATAAAGTAGATGACAAATGAAATTCTTCCATTTTAAAATCCTTGACAAAGCTGCATTTGTGCGTACGAAAGTGTGTACAAAAAGAATGAAGCTCGAATAAAAAATAATTACATTCGACACCGTATTCTTTGCATGGTTTGTAGCGTCAAAATATACTGAATCAAATCCTGCAATTATATGTTTATCAAATTAAATATCACTGGATATCATGAAATCTTACCTAGAAGAAATATCTACCCGAGGAAAACGTTAGCAACATACCCGTTTGCATAGATCTCAATCTTACGTGAAATATTCAACATGCCCGTTGAGTAGGATTAATTTCATTTTTTAACAGCGGTCGTGAAAAATATGGCTACTACTGAGATATGCTAATTATAGAATCGAACTGAAAAGTTGATTACATGAAATTTGTCCTATAAATTGTTTAGGCTATAACTGCAATATTGTTGCATATGTATAAATTGTAATGGGCAGGTATCCTCGACCAAGTTGATCGTGTAAATCTGCCGAGCATTTCAAATTATTACTTATTGTATTTTGAAATGTCTTTGCGGAAGAGGTTATATTTTTGCTACTGTTTAATTTGCTAGACTCGACTAGCAAATTATTTTTCTATCGAAAATATCGAACTCCTAAATTTTATAAAAGAAAAAATATAAAACGTGGCTGACTTTCTTTCATCTTGACAATATTTTGGTACATATCATTTTTGGGGAGAGCTCGAAGGCTCTCATAATTTGGTATCTGCTTAATTCTCTACTATGCACCATCCTCAAAATCGTCTGAAATGCTATTTGCTCCTTGATGGCGTAAGCTTCATGATTAATTAAAATTACTCTGTTAGAAACTCGATAGACCGAATTCTCTGTATCGCCAAGAAGCTACGTAGCTTTAGTTACTAGACCACGGTCTGCTTCTGTAACGTTGATACCGTTCGCTGCTTTATGAAATGATTTTTCAACTTCTTGTTTTTAACAGCCGCTATTTGGCATATTACATATCGATGGAACTCGTCGTTTTGTAATACCTTTAATAATTTAAACTAAGGTATTTGGAAATAACGTTTGAATTATTAATTTTTTAAAAACAACTATAAGGAAGATTTCTACTTTGATTAGAGCCGTTTTGTCTTGTATAACACAATATCAAGTTGTCCCATATGAGAAACGATTTCTTTGAAGCTTTGATAATTTTCCTCATGAGGTAGCAAAGACAATTAATTCTGTACACCGAATTTGTCTTTATTGACATATTTCACAGTACTATCTAGAATTTTCCACGGAAATGACTCGAAATCTGGAACTCGATCCTATGCGGCACTCCTGCCGCAAACTACACGAAATTTGAAAACATGCATCAACATGTTTTCACCATGTACCGCATCCTCCAGTTGGAACCCATTTTGGAATCTCTGAAGATCTTGACTTCTAAATATCTAACGTAGATTTGTCAATATAAGGTAAGTACCAGGCCATCAACGGAATTCCTATTGTCAGAACAAAGAAGCTTTACATCAAATAGCAATTATAATTCATCCAGTAGAGGGGCTACTACCATATCGGGAGATCATTCTTTTTCCAGGTATTGCAACAAGCGGCCTTGAACCGCAGAAAAATTTCCTCCACTGTGCTGACTGCAAAGAAATTTATGCGCAATTTCAAATTATTAATCAAGTATACCATGTCCTGTTGCCAAAATGTATGGAACAATGATAGCATGATTTTCAAAATATATTTCTGTCAGTAAAAATTAAAAAATACATCAGGTAGCAGAAGAAAAGTCATAGAGTTGACCTGTTGCGTTCGTATTTTTATCGCTTTAAGCACTGTCCAGAATTTTTCACAAACATGATGCTAGCCATATCATGTTTACTACGGAGTCTGGGCTCGATCAAATGATCCAAACCTGCATTAATATGTTTTTTCTGGTTAGACTTTCATTAGGACAGAAACTAATTGGAGTGTCTTAATACCTGGTGTTCAAACAGCCTCTTCCGATCTGGCATTATTTAGCAGACATAATGCGACCTGGGAAGGTTTTATTTAAGTGATGTCTAGTGGTAGGATTTTAATCATATACATTTTTGTCAGTCTAAACTAAACCTTGTTTCATTTGGCAGGTGCAATTCATTCAGCATATTGAATTTATACATCATGATAACGCCTCATTTTCTATTTAAAATTTGTTGCAAAAGTAACACGAAACGGGACACATTTTCTTCAGATTATGGGACTTAATTCACAGTGCAGAAACTGCCGCATACAACATGTAAAATTTCAAATAATAAAACAAAATTAATTATTATGTCGTTGTTATCAGAAATCTCTTAAGACCTGATTTCGTACTTGATACGTCCGATATTGAATTATGCAACAGAAACAGTTCTACACAAACAGTTTCACAAAGATCCGATTGATCACAATTTCCATTTCCGTTTTGTCTTCAAACGGGGTGGGTTTGTATTCGTCTTTTTCTTCGGAAGGCTTCAACATTGTTCATACCAACCAATGGAAATGCAGTTCTATCACATCTTTGTTTACTGGCGACGTTTCGGTGCGTAATTTCCAGCACCATCTTCAGGCAACTCTACACAGCACAATAATCACAATAGCAGATTTAAGCAAATGTGGTCTAAATCTGCTATTTTGAGTATTGTGCTGTGTATAGTTGCCTGAGGATGGTGCTGGAAATTACGCACCGAAACGTCGCCAGTAAACAAAGATGTGATAGAACCGAATTTCTTTTGGTTTGTATGAGCGATGTTGAAGCAATCGGAAGAAAGGGACAAATACAAACCCATCCCGTTCGAAGACAAAAAGGAAATGGAAATTGTGATTAATCAGATCTATGTGAAATTGTTGGTGCAATGCTAGAACCTGCGTACGCAAAACGCGGCATTGTAAAATATGAAACTGGCACTGCGCAATCAAATTTCAAAAAAGACAGTTCTAATTGGAGAAAAAATATTAAAGTCTATTGTTTATGTACATTTTTGTAAGTGTAATGTAAACATTGGAACAGGTATCAGAGAAATTTTTTTCAGTAGGACTGCGTCATTCTTGTAATCGCTTCAAGTACTGGCCAGAACTTTCTGTGGAATTTACTTCAACTTGTAGACACTTTCTTTGGTATGTCCAAATCTATAAACTGCGCAACTCGTGCAGCATAATAGGCGAAATTTAAAGCCGATATCTAAAATATTTTATAGTTTGCAACAGATTTATAATCTCTCAGGATTTGCATTTGAAATTAAAATCTTCCGGAATTTCACCACTAAACAGACATCATTTCACATAAGAATGTCATATTGGCATAAAATATGTTGCCAAAATTTAATTAATGTTTTTTTTGCCAATATAAAATATGTCTTATTTCAAGGCAATACAACAAGTACCCTTAATTAAAATCTATCAGAAACTGTTCGAGTTCTACCTAAAATTTGTCGCAAAAGGCACTCGAACTCGGGAACTTTAGCTTCGAAATCTAGGGCCCTATTTCTTGCGCTAACCCTGCGGTATGCCAAAAGCATTTGGAAGTTATGTAGCAACTTATTGTTCTAGTTAATCTTTTCTTCAGTTTAAACCTACTTGTAACCTCTTGAACTTGGAAATAGTATCTAGCCACTACATACCTCCATTATAATATTATAATCATGCACGTTTTGCAAGTTTTAGTTAATTGATATCTAATCGCAGGATTTTATATATGTATTGGTAAGTATATATATATATATATATATATATATATATATATATATATATATACTTGTACAAATTGCATGAAGTAGCAAAATCAATTCATGCAGTATACCCGTTTCGTTTCCCATGGGGTCTTTTCAAGCAATATCAAACTTATACTGTTGACGGAAATTGAACCGGCAACAGTGGTTATGGATTCTGAGGCTCATTACAGTGCGCCATTTACGCTGCATAATGCATGTTATTTGACGTGACATACGGACTTCTTTTTCTGATTAGTCTTTTCACTAATTGGATCCAATTGAAATCCCCCAAGACGTACGCTTCCAACTAGATTGCGCAATCTGTCCTTATACACCTGGCATAATTACATGTAGGAAAATCTTGTTAAAATCTAGACTAATGGCACGATTTCCATGATATATATTTTATATATATATTAAATATATATAATATAAATATATATATATATATATATTAATAAATATATATGTATATATATATATAAGCATAAACTAAACTGCTTTATGCAACAATTGAAATGCATCAAATATGATGGTTCAGATCTTATCGTGAAATTTTCAAGAACATTCCGAAATTGGACGCCGATAGATTTGAACGAAGCATATTTGCCTTGAAATTTTATAATCAATACATTGTGCCACATTTTTCATGTAGAAAAATTATTTTATACATATCCTTTCCATCATTTGAAACCTATTTGTAATCTCATAAGGTATGATTTTCGAACTAGCCATCCTCTATCTTTGATTATAAAATATAAACCATGCGAAATGTGAAAATTGTATTGAATTTAATTCGCATAACTGACTGTGGATTATATATTACTTTATGTTTAAAATTAACTTTGCATCAGATGGAATGTGTAATTCTTTCAGTAGATAGGATTAACTGTTGTTCGAAAATTCCCGAAAAAATATCCGGAATTTGCTGCGGATGGGACTTGAACCGGAGCATGATTGCTTCGCCACAAGTGCTGCATAAAATTTGCGAATTGAAGTAATTTTTCTGTTTAGTTTGCCCTTCAGGCGGAACCTATTTTTAATCTATTCACTTTGTTTGCGAACTAAACCCCACACCCCACCTTTTTCGTCATTATTAAAGAAACATTATGAAAATTGACGAAATTATATTTTATTATTGCATAATGTCTTGATTTTCATTGTATTACTTTTATTGTAAATAAAATACTGCGTCAGGCAGCAAAGTCATTTCATCCAGTAGAGTCGCTTTGACTTTGTTGGAAATTCTTCAATTACTGTCCAGCACAGGCCGTGGATGGTTCTTAATTGGGGTACAAATTCATCAAAGTGTGGAGCTCCGTGCTACACGCGCCACATACTACACGTAATTCGACGTAAAAAAATCAACATATTTGTTCTGGCAGCTTTGTCTACAGGTGAAACCAATTTCGAATCTTATAAGACCTAAAGTTCCAAATAGGCAGTGGTGACCTTCCATTCCAAAAAATGTCACCGGGAAAATTTGTATACAACTCAAGTTGAATGTCAAAATTTTGATCAAATTTTTTTTCGTACAAAATAGACATTGGAACACGTAGCAAAGTTAATTCATTTAGTGGACCGATCTTATTCTTTTTGGGAATTCATTTTTTTCAGGGTCATGTTGGTTTTGGAGTATGATCCTCCCCCAACAGCGCCGAACGTGGCGCATGATTCAGACAAATTGAAATCTTATACAAAGTTAATTTAACTAGTTAGACTTATTCTTTTTTAATTTGGAAACTATGTGGAATCTCTGAAAATATGACTTGCCTGCACATGATCTGTCACTATTAAAGAGACATCATGCCACAAAAGGAAGCTAAATTGAATTGAAGACTAATGGCTTGATTTTGGTTAGATTTCCTATGGTTAGCATAAACTGTACAGTGCATCAGGTGGCAAAGAAAATTCAGCCAATCCATCGGTTTCAACCTTATTAGGATCTATTTAAGTTTGTCGAGAATTTGAAACGGAAGTTACTCAAATCTGGGTACATAAGCTTCGAAGTCGCAGAATGTATCGACTGTGCCTAGACAGTGGAAATATACTAGCAATTTGAAATCACACAGAAATTGCATTTTCTGCTAAGACATTCCTCACGTAGAGTCTAGTTTTAATCTCATAAGCCGTGATGTTCTGACTTACCACGCTTGGTCTGTCACTGCGCCTTAGGCACATAGCCACATAGACGAGATATATTGAATCGAATTTCAATGACAGTATCTGTAAAGGGAAAACGAGAAAATTTTCACGTTTTCATTGGCTGCTAAGACTTTATTTGTTGCATCAAAATTTCCGTTTCGTACACAGAATTTCAAGTCACATAAGACCTTCGCTTTCTGGTTGGCCATCTGCTCAGGTGAAATTGTGTAGAAAATATAATGTCATTATGTTCTAACTATCCACATTACTTCTGTGATTATCTGTCATATACAAAATAAATGCAGTAAGTTCCATTAAATTGTTGCCAAATATCAATATATTGATTATATATATATATATATATATATATATATATATATATATATATATATATATATATATATATACATATATATATATATATATTACTAGTCAATATACACAAAACTTTAAATAAAGTAGTAATGAAAATTCCTTCAGCAGACCGGCACTGTCCTTATTCGGTACCCCTCCAACACTGTCCATAATCTACTGTGAACGTGAGTTGATACCTGAAGCATAATTTTTGTAGTCTCGGATTGTATCCACTTTAGTAAGGCCTCCGAATAATACACGCTGATAAGTTTTCTGGTTGGTATTTTCTACAAGTGGGATTAATTATTAATCTATAAAGGCCGGAAGTTCTAACGAGCAACTCGTTATCATTCAATTTGCTTCATACACCACTGGAATTGGATAAATTTAAAAAAAATAAAAGTGCAGTAGAATTATTTTGAAAATATATATTTTTAGATAGTATAAACTTATAATTGCGTCAGGCCGCATGGAACATTTATCAAGTACACAGGTTTACGACCTGTTTGGGAACTCTTTGAGTCCTGTGAATTATTTGCTTCGGTCAGAACTCCAAAAAATCAGGTTTGCTTCTGATTCTGCATCTCTATCCAATGCTCTAAACCTTATGCAATCTACACGACATTTGAAGTCATATGAAAACATAATTTCTCAGTTAACTTTTCCATAAAAATGAACTTATTTAGACTATCTTAAGGCATAGAGTTCTGAAAAGACACTTACAATCTTTCATTATGCAAGCGCCACCGAGGCATTCCGGGAATGTTTATTAAACTGAAGTCTAATAGCATGATGTAATTTTATTAAATTGTGGTAGTATAAACTGGAAATTGCATCAGATTGCAAAAGAAATAGTCCAAAAGATCTGGTTTGTTCCAGTACGGACTCCAAAAATATTTCGCAGAATTTGCCATGGAAAGAAATCTATACGAGCCACATTTGCTTCTAAGGCTAGGATCCTATCGAATACGCCAATAGTGCCGAATTTAAGAAAAATTTCGTAATCCTATACGTACTTATTTTTTGTTTAGCCTTTTCTTCAGGTTGTAATATTTTAGAAACTATTCGGACCTGAAATTTAACCTAACCATTCTCAATCTCTCATTAGGCATTATAAATCATGCCGCTTTATTAATTTATATTGAATTGAAGCCTAATAGAATAATTTTGAACATATATTTATATTTTCGATGTAAACTATATATTGAATCATAAAACAAAGAAATTTTGCCTGCTGGATTGCTTTCGTTACAATCCCTAACTTTGGAATTACTATCCAGAAGTTGCTGCGGACGAGAATCGACATATTTGATCCAGATTATGGGACTACATCTAAGGCGATTATTATGACGTGTAATTCAATATATTCGTAGTCGTATACAATTTTTTTCTCGTTAGGATTTCTTTTATTCAGAACCTATTTACAATCTCTTTTTACATAAATTTATGGGATTCTATTCATAGCGTCAACTCTATCGCATACTAGACGTAATTTTCAGTCATATGACGGTTTATTTTTCGTGTCGATAATTTCTTTCCTTGGAACCTTTTCCTAATCCCTTTAGACTGGATGTCCTTACAAGACACCCCAATTGTGTCATGATATAACTTACAGCATGTAGTTTGGAGAAAGTCATTTTTAATGAAGACTAATAGTAGGGGTCTGGTTATTTATATTATTGACTACGTAAAGTAGACATGTTATCAGATAGAACGGATAATACATCCAGGCGGATCGTGTTTTCCATATTGGAAACTTCATGAATTATTGAGAATTTTCTGCAGAAATGATTAGATAACTTTTTTTTTTAAAAAAGATTAAGCTGAACATGATAAGCGTTATTGGTATACAGCGACGAAGAAAATAACAGTCTAACTAGAAGTGATGATTTAATACTTTTGGCAACTGGAGAAACACAACTCTGATGATTGTTATTCTTTCGACGGAAAATTAACCCGTTTTTGCCTTCGATGAATGGTTTTGTTATAGAGAGACGTTGCGCCGATATAGTGTTGGGTGTTGTTATATATATATATATATATATATATATATATATATATATATATAGACGGAGGCGAAACTAAAAACCGTCCTGGAAACTAGCGTCACATTGAGTATTGAGGCTGCGTGCTTGGTGACTGATAATGACGATCTACTAATTGACGGCCGACGAAGAAGAACAAACAGGGTGATTAACGGAGGTGAGCCGTGGTTTATTCTCAGCTGCATATTATGGCGTACCAGCCTTCTTCGACCACGAGAAACGGGTTTAGTTTTGAAGGTAGATAGAGTGTTCGACCATCTAAATTTGAGATGCCCAGCTTACTGAGTAATCGTCCAGTTGATTATTGTCTTTTAAATTTATCAGCTATATTATACACCCATTTGTTAACTATTTGCTTATTCATATGTTGTTATATATACATATATATTTATATCAAAACATATATATATTGATATATATATATATATATATATATATATATATATATATGGAATGCAAGTACATCTAAAGAAGGTAGGCAATCGTCTTTGTCATGCTATGACGTGAAACTTTATTGAAACATTGATTTAAAGATTATCCATTTCACGTCAGAACAAAAGAAAGGTCATTTAAATACTGTACAGTATTTAACTGCTATATATTGAATTGAATGATGTCATGCTTACCGTTAAATGTGATAACTGGTATCGATCAAGGTCAGAGGGTATGGATTTCCTGGAGAAACAGGCGTTCAGAAATAGTTGTAAATAGGTGTAATTCTCAATTTCGGTGAGCCATAGCATAAATTGATATCCATCAGGTTGGTATCATGTACCGACTCGGAAATCATAGTGTTAGTACCATGTAACTTTTATGGTACAATAATGTTGGTATCGGTTACTAATACAATAGCCATAGTGTTAGTATCCTTTACCGATCCGGTATATATATTATATAGTGTGAGTTAGCGTTGAAGTCGCATTGTCGAGACTTTATATAATGTTAGCTTCACTACTGCAGGTTTACACATTCGTCCAGGAGATTGTATCGTCCTATTATCACACATTCCTCACCCAAATATATAGTGGTTAAATAACATAATACCGGCTCCTACTGTAAGCACGAAACGAATGTGCACGAGATTATACTTTCCGTTCATGCTGCGTTTGTTTTACCCTTCTGGTCACAACTGAACAAATTTGTTACTAGGTTCGCAACACCTAATACATACTTAGAAAGGCACATTGTCTGCTTTTCATAAATGTACTACTAAGGTTGGATACTAATGGAAATTTAAATAAAAAAATTTGCCATAAACCAATGTGGTCTGTACATTATTTGCGTTACCACAGTTTCGTTCTTTTTCAATATAAATAATCATCCGTTTGCGTCTGCTTTTTGAAGTATTGACAGGTTGGTTATTCCATAATCATATGGTAACGAACAAACTAAAGCAATAAACAATTTAATGTCTAATGGGTGTACAATTTATTCAGTAAATAATTAAAAGAGGAAGCTAAAACAAGCAGACGTATTTCGGACCTGAAACGAAAGTAGTTCACCTGAAAATCCCATTTAAGTTGGATGCAATTTCCCGCACCGCACTAATGGAAGTTACGGCGGCATTAACCCGCATATTTAAAACAGCTAATCTAAGTATGTTACATAAGATAGAACAATTGCATTTACCAGCATTCAAACAGAAAAAGTCGTTAACGTCGACTAGACGGTCAAATACTCAAATAAGAGAACGTCCAAAATAAAAACCAGTTTTAAATAAAATGCTGACTACATGTCGCATAATATACACGTCAATGAATCTCAAATAAAAACCTTATTTTCTTTCCAGTCTTTCCTTTAGTTATGACCTACTAAGAAACTCCAAAAACCCGAATTGCTAAGTAGCCTTCCCTGATCTTTCATTATACAACTATCATCAAGCCACTTGTTAATGTTATAATGATGGCAGCATATAGTTGTTATATGTATTTTCGTCAGTGTAAACTAAACATTGAGTGTAGTATAAAAGGCAGATCATCCAGTGGAGCATTTATATTTTTATTCAGAATTCCTCAAGTACGTTACAGAACTGGCCGCGTACCTGAATCGATTCAAGGAATATTTGCTTCAAAATCTTAGGCTGTATATATTGACCCACATATGCCGTATACAACAGGCAACTTGAAGTCATCAATATATATTTCTCGTAAATCTTTTGTTCATTTACTTGAAATCTTTTAAGGCCTGAATTGCTAGGTAACCATCCTCAACTAACATTATTAAGGAAACAATTCGACATTTTAGGAGTTCATATTGCGTTGAATTTAGATCTGACGTTGATTTTATATTATTGTTATAATATTATATTATATTTTATATTCTTAACGTTATATACGTTAATTTACTTGTGATTTAATTGATTCCTCTATTATTAAGTAATTAAAAATTGTGAGGATTTAAAGTTTCGCATAGAATTTATTTAAAATTTTTGTGAGTATTCTGGGCTTACATGTTAAAAATTTCATTTTATTTTTATATAACGTGGAATTTGCGAAAAATTAATTTATGATATTATATAGACTCATATTATTTTGAAAAGTTTTCAATCTCATAATACTAAAAACGGAGTCGTCGCTTGGTCTTGTCTTCTTCATTGGAACAGCAGAAATACTATTGATTGGAATGGGCCTAAATTATACATGACAGACAATGGTGGTTCAACAAGCGTTGATCAATATGGAAGCGGAGCAAATTAGACTCGCTTTTCGTTTATGTGGAACCAAATTTGGTATCACTTATGATTCGAACATCGAATTAGTCATCCAGAAGCTCATTATTAAACACCATGTAACAAATGAATTTTATGTTGAATTGAATTAAAATTGGCCTAATCGGAATATATATATATATATATATATATATATATATATATATATATATATATATATATATATATATTCTTTTTGAAACGCGAGCTTTAATAAAATTCATTGTACCCTTCCTGTGTGCAAAAACAAAAAGAAATTTTATCAGATATAAGAAATATTATTTAGGGTAACACACTTGCCTTTACCAGCAATCAAAGAGAAACAGCCGTTAATGTCGAAATCAAATATTATTTACCAATATACATGCGCAAGTTGTCGATCAACATACGTAGGCCGATCGTCCAGACGGTTAATTACTCGAATGAGAGAACATTGCAACTTGAACGCCTGTTTTAAATCAAATGGTGAATACACGTCTGCTGTTGCGCAACACATCATCGAAACAACGCACGTATGTTCTCCAGACGTAGCATTCAAAGTAATTACTAAATGCAAAAACAAAAGTGAGCTAGCCACATACGAAGCCTTATGGATAAAAAATTGCAGCCGGATTTATGTAAGCAGAAGAAGCACGTACAAGCATTGAGCTTGAACTGGATGTGACGCACGCAATTTTGATTGGTTTCTATTTTTCACACTCTTTGTTCACATATTTCTATCTTGTTTTGCTTTCTAATTTATATATAAAGATATGTTCATGAGTAGATATTTGAGAAGACCATGAGAAAGAAAATTTTCTTATATCTGATAAAATTTCTTTTTGTTTTTGCACACAGGAAGGGTACAATTAATTTAATTAAAGCTCGCATTTCAAAAGAATTTATATTTTATATTATAAACGTTATAAAATTAATTTACTAGTGATTTAATTGGTAACCTCTATTATAAGGTAACTAAAAATTGTGAGGATTTAAAGCTTCTTATAGAATTTATTTAAAATTTCTGTGAGTATTCTGGGCTTTCATGTTAAAAATTTCATTTCATATTTATATTCCGTTGAATTTGCGAAAAATTAATTTATGATATTATATAGACTCATATTATTTTGAAAAGTTTTCAATCTCATAATCCTAAAAACCGAGTCGTTGCTTGGTCTTGTCTTCTTCATTGGAACTGCAGAAATTCTATTGATTGGAATGGTCCTAAATTATGGAAAACAGACAATGGTGGTTCAACAAGCGTTGATTACTACGGAAGTGGAGCAAATTTGGCTCGTCTTCCGTTTATGTGGAACCAAATTTGTATCACTTAAGATTCGAACGTCGAATTAGTCATCCAGAAGCTCATTATTAAACACCATGTATCAAAGTTATGTTATATTGGATTGAACTACAATAGGCTTAATCGGAATATATATATATATATATAAATATATATATAAATTAAAATATATATATAAATATATATATGTATATATATATATATATATATATATATATATATATATTTCTGTGCAATAATCATCGAAACGCGAATTGTTGTCGCGTTTCATCCAGTCGGCTGGTTACTTCCTTATTGTGAATTATTTGCGATTTATCCAGAATTTGCAGAGGATTATACATGAATCAAGACACATTTTGTTTAGAGTAATTGAAATGGTTCAGTTGCGGCAATCGCACCGCATAAGACATGCAATTTTATATCGTATCAGTCTTTCGGTTTGTATTTTAATCAGGTGTAGCTTATTTAGAATCAATTAAGATTTGAATCTATAAATAGCTATTCACGACCTCTTATGCCAATTTGGACTATACATTCAATTAAAATATAAAAGCAGTACTTTGTTATTTATATGTTGTTTGTAGAAATTAAACGTTGTATGAGTTAGAAAAGGCTTTGCATCGAATAGACACGTTTTGTCCTGTTCGGAACTATTCAAGTTCAATTCACTATTTCCTAAAGCGTTGCATACAGAGAGATATTGGGTGGCCTGGATAGAACATCGTATTTTAAGAGATTCCAAATAGAATCCAACTGAAATTAAGACTAAGCATTAAAAAATTGTAATATTTGATTTTAAATTGCGTGTAAAATTCAGTCCTGTTTGCACGTGTTAAAGTGTCCTAGATCTTGAAGTAATTGTGTCCAATTCATGTCCATAAGATTGAAAATATTAAGGTGGAATCAACGTGATTATGATAAGACGGACGTCGGAGAAATAAATGAATTCTCACTGATATTTGGGACAACGTCTATTTTACACCGACAAAAAAATTTAATAAAAATCACTTTTTAATAGAACTATTCGAGGAGAAAGTGTGTTGTTTATTTTATTAAAAGTGGAGGAGGAAGGTGAATAACTAATTCAGGTCATAAGTTATTTCTAATGGTTTCCACATGTACGAAATATCATCCAGAAAGGGACTTGGGCAAACGATTCTAAATATGCCCCTTTCAAGTTACCAGTCTAATTCTGGTCGAATTATCTGTTACTGACAAAACATAATCAAAATTAAACTTCAATTCATTATGTTCATATTTAGTGTTGTATATATATATATATATATATATATATATATATATATATGTATATATATATATATATATACTTTTGTGCGTGTGTGTGATGTATGTTTGTGTATTTATGCTGTAATTGCTATTAATTTTATCATATTTTTCAAGTATGTGAAAAGGAACTGTGATCCAGGACTAACATCTTTAAATATATCTTATTCTTCGAGCATCTACATCCTTTATTTTGGATTTTTCAATATTTTCGCTCATCCTAGCCTAACTATATATTTTTACGTAACTAATGCCCTCTTACCTATCACTGTCTAGATTTTACAAAATTTAGACTACTTCCTGTGCGTTGCGCAATGTGATTTGTTATTGCTCTTATTTTTAATGTGTACGCAATTAATAGGTGCGTCGTATTATGCGGCACATATATTACTTTTGATGGCGTTTTGCCATGTTTCTAATTCAGTCCAATTTAAAGTAATTACTTCTTTACGTTTAAGCAGGGGATAAGATTATTAGTTGCGAAAGCCTCAAAAGTTAGAATCATTTTTCTCATAAAACTGAAAAATTATTACCAATAACAACAATACCAATGAGTTGAACATGTAGACGAATTGATGAATTTTGCGCAGGAGCTGCACCATTTTTTAAATAATTTTAGCGAGATGTTGAAGGATTCCAGTTTCGAGACACTAAACAAACAGAGAACTACTAAAATTCGCTTTTTTTAAATCTGAAGTGCATATAGTCCAATTTATGTGCTCATTCAAATACAATTGACTGGTTACTAGAAGACATCTGGAGGGGCCAAATTAACTACGGTGAACTAGACAAATCAGGTTCATGAATCCAGACAAATGGTCAGGTATAGTGTTAATGAACTCTACGGTCTATTACCTTCCAGCGTATTAAATTTTGAATTCTAATTTGACAAATTAATTTGAGCATTTATCTGAGAAAAAAAAGGAAAAAGTAAAGTATTAACCTGGCGAGCCTTGATTAATAATGATAGGCACAGTTCGAACCAAGTTGAGAAACTGCTTATTATTCTGCCCGAAGTTTACCCAAAAATGTATCGTAATGCTGGGCTTGTGCATACTCGTTAATTGCTTCAACAAGGATAAGATGCTAAATAACCGGTAGTAATTGCTACACAGATTGTTAGCTGTAGTGGCCGGTCATACCATGTGAAACGGAATAGAGCAATGTGATAGGTTTTAAGAGCTACAGCGTAAAAAAATGCAGAGTGGATTGTAACTAAAGGTGCCAGGTGTGAATTTTAACCTGAGTAGGCTGGATCACTGTCAATGAGAATTTGATACGACTAAAGGAGCAGTTGTGTGCTTGAAGTTGTGATCCATGATATCGTTTGGTGAATGTGAAGTGCATTACTGATGAAGTTGCGGTATGTATGATAATTGCCTATACTACGATATGAAACCGGTAATTACTTGGTATTGCCACTTAAAGTGTTAACTCTATGTAGTCATACGAGAATATGTAAGGTTGGGCTCTTGCGTGAACCATAACATGCAAAATTATAATTCATAAAAATACATGAAAAATCGTATGTTAAAAAACAAAGCGATACTCGTAATTTGCCGCACAAATGGCAAAATACCGAAGAACTTTTCAGAGACGCCACACAATTGTTAACTTAGAACAGCTGGTTATACCACGTGAGAAATGTGAGTATGAAAAAAGCAATAAATCAGGAGGATCCATGGTGATCACGTCAAGTGAAACAGAGCACACGTGGTGGGCATAAAAATGAAGAAATAATCAGAAAATACATTCTATCATTCAGTTCCACGTAATGCAAAGAATTTTATTACTAGATTGAGTTTGTAGGCATAAAGAGCATGAAACGCATAGAGAAGGTTTGATATCGCCAGGATGAGGCTGTTTGATAAATTGTTTCAAACTGTCTACGCTTACCAAGGTAGATGTCCCACCTTGCATGATAATGAAAAAATCGGATAAGGACCGCGATACCTAGGTTACAGCGATGCAACAGCAGCGTCGTTACGAACGAGTACTTTCTTCCAGCTATGGAGCTGTGGATGAATGAAGACTGACTGAGGTGCATATCTCGGCTGCTGGGCGGACATGTTAGTGAAATGGAGCTGAAAGCGAGAAGCTTCGACTTGGGAAATGTTTATGGCATGTAGCACATTCCGAAAGCCATCGCTTTGGGCTTTACCTGACCTATGACCTCAGAAACAATTTGTAATAACTTTGTCAGTCGCCTTATTCTTTGAATGAGAAATAGAGTAAATGGCGTCAAAAACCTTGCCCTGGAGGCTCGCGGGCAGAATTGGCTTGTTTGGCTGCGCACCCGTAAAGAAGACAAAGGGAAAACATTCCAAGAGTTGACATACAAACTGCGTGTGATGATGAGCTATTTATCTTTGAATCTGATTTTCTGCGCGCTGTTCTGTTCGTAGGAGGGATAGTGTTAAAGTAAGTTCACAGAGAGTCACGTAGTTGACTGGAAATGGCGAAGGCAATCGTGATTACAGCGATAAGTCTGACCAGGAAAGTGCGTCTGTAATCATGGTTTGTTCGCCCTTTACATGAAATATGTCGAACTAGAATTCATTCAGACGTGACAGCTGTCTGTCTATTTTGGCAGGGTACTACGAGACGGTGAAGTTGCTTTTCTAAGTACGCTAACTAATACTACATGATGTGTAAACACAATAAATTTTGCCTGCCTTTTAAGCTATTGAAATGGCGCACTGTGTCATGGATGGCGAGGAGTCCTCGACCAAAATTGTCTTATCTAATTTATACTGGTTGAAAAATACTCGAGTAAAATCTAATATGCTTCCGAACGCCTTCAATATCTTGTTCCAAAGTGGCCTTAATTGCACATTAATAAGCAATGGTTGTGAGTATAAAAGGTCATTGGAATTCTGAATTGGCTAGCAATGTGGCATTTTTGATGGCAGTTGATGTCGTGACGGAGTAATTTCTCGTCATCAGACGACCATGAAAAAGTGGAGTTTCTGCAAATACTTTTTAGTTTCCGCAGGGATTTACTCAACGGATAAAGTTGATTTGATAGGCCGTAGAAGGAACTTGTGATAGAAGTTGAGAACTCCCAATATTTTCTATAAGTTCATCCAAGTATTTGGTAGCGCAATATTTTGAATGAATTGGCCTTAGACGGCAAAGGTTGTATATCTTGGGTAGTAATACGATGACCAACGAAATCCACAGATGTAATTGCAATTTGCGTTTTATCACAATTGATCTTGAGTCCGTGATCAGATAAGTGTGCTAAGAAATTTCTTAGATGAGAGCCTAGGTCTGGTCAAAAAACCATTATGTCATTAAGATATGACATACATAAGTCAGTCATCGCGGAGTATTTTGTCCTTGAAACTCTGAAATGTCTGATTGGCACACTTGATACAAAAAGAAATGTAAAAGTATTCGAAATGGCCGAAAGGAGTGATGACACCAGCAAGGTGTTTATATTAGGAATTTGGTATATATCGGATCTGGTCACAGAATTGTGTGATCCGTTCGATTTATAGACCAAGTGCAATGTTGACTCCCATGAACGTTTTGATTGGCTAATTATTCTCTCTTCCAAATTTTATTTGCGAAAGGTTGTACTGTTGTGGTGCAATGTGTTAGAGACAAGTGGCTCTAAATGCTGAGAACAAACAGCGACGTGTGTTTTCGAAGATCTGTATATATTTCTGTCGAATGATGCACTGCAGATGGCTGTATGACAGGTTATTCCAAACGCTCGGATGCAAGAGTCCAGAAGACCGGTGAAGGTGTCAATGAGTTTTTGATTAGCAAGATCAACAATGAGCCGATTTTTCAAAAGGAAATCAAGGCCTATTATGTTGTGTGATATATAGGCGACGATGAAGTTGTGGGAATATGCTCACCCGTAGCTGTTGCGAGTAGAACAGGTAAAGATATCTCGGACAGGAATTCACTCATGAGAACAGAAACTGCTACACCTGTGTCTATGATGAATTCTTCTCCGGTTTTGAAATAAAGGAAATGCAAATGTTCATTGGGTTTCTTGGCCGGTTCATTGGGTTTCTTGGCCGGTTCATATAGGAAAATTGGCGGGTAATTGCAAATGACTTTATCGGTTTTGTTGTCTTTGTGGCATATCCTGTGTGTACGAAACGAGTTAATGAGAATGATATCAGAATATATGTGATTGCTTTCCTGTGACTGCGTTGATTGGCAGAGTGTACGGTCTTCTAGTTTCTGCACCATGCGTTTCCCGATTCCGATATTCCACTGCGCCGACGTTCTGAGTTTTGTTCAGTCATTAGAGGAAACTGTCATTAATTTGCTAATTCTTCCGAACGGCGAAGGCAGATTTAACATGAATAAAATAACTTATCGTTATTATGGCACCAATACTTTAAGGCATATTTGTTAAAACAGTGTAGGGATCTTGATCGTCGCTTATTATTATGAGTCTGACTCAGGAATATAGGTTGCGCTCTTACTTGATTAAGTTTAGATTTTCCTATGGCTAATCTCTTTATAACTTTAGCTATATTTGCTACTGATCTCACTATGGAGGAGATCTTATAATCTTGAAATATATTGTTAACGAAAACGACTTTAGCTGCATGACCAGAAATATTAATTATATACCATCGTTTTCATAATCCAGGAATGGGGTAAAGGCGGATTTTTAGCGCATAAAGAATACATCACAGTCCTCGTCCCATGCAGGAACATTGGCATATAAAATTTGGCCGGCCATTTCTATAAACTTACGGGACTTAAATTGTATAAATTTATATATAAAAGCCAAAATAAGCGACATAAATACGCATAAAAGGATTTAAATATATAGGGAAAATGATTCAAATCATAAATGCCCTGTAAATTTTAATTCGGAGCACATAATAATATCTGCTTCCACTGTTTAATCTGACCATCTGCCTCTGGTAGATTCGCAGTATATCGTGCATAAGTATGCAAAGGAAATAATGTCAGATCGATTTAACAACTCAGCTTGTTTCAAAGTTTAAGTAAGACGGCAAAGACAAGATTATCCGGTGATAAAAAATTGCGCATTTGATGTGTTTGAGTCGGTTGTTTAATGCACATAAAAACTCCAGTTCAAATAAAAAGATGTAGTTCGTTTTATGATTTTTATTATCAAAAAAATTTGTAACCGTAGCACTGGTCGCCGATCCAGGAGCAGTCGCCAATGTAACGCTCCGGCTAAAAGAAGTGCCTTGCGACGTTTATAAGAAGTTTATTACGGATACGGAGTGTGCAGGTACAGTGAGTATCTATTAACATTGCCAGCTGCGTGCGGATATCCACAAATCCTTCTAGACACTAGCTGTCTGTCTTGTTAGTTGGATGATGATACTTTGAGTAGTAGCACGATAACAATTTGAGTTGACGAAACATTATGTGTTAGATGCTGTTGAAAGACTTTGGCTATTCTTCTAGAAGGTCTGCTGCAACACCGAAACGGCTGGCGTACGTAGAATACCCACTATTAGATAATCGATTAAGCATGACTGGATACCCAGTATCAAGAAGATTGGTGTGATTGAAGACAAGCCGAATTATTGACAGGGCGTAGTAAAGGCAAGCTGAACAGTCGGCGTAGATAGGCAGTGCACTAAAGAGAGAGATTGTAATAACACGTAGCGTGTAGAGCAGAATGTGTTGCGCGGTAATTACATCGCGCTTATATAGCTGTGAAGTAGCACGTAATTGGTCAACGGTAGTTTGTTTGTTCTCATTGATCCAGCTTCTTTAATTTTGAATATAATTTTGACATTATGTCGGCGAATTAATTTAGTGAATTACAGTGCATTTTAATATTATGTTGTAATGTTTCTAGACAACCTTTAATTATGAAACTATTATTTATTAGTCTAAATTTATTTCAATTAATTTTCATTGTATTTAAACCGTAATTAAATTAAAAGGTCATTATTATCAGAATTCACCATTATTGATATTGTAAGGAATGAGAAACATTTCAAATGATAAATTTTCGTCAGTACTTCGTGCTCGAATATAATAATAGGATTTACATTTATTGAATGAATTCTAAGACCGTTACTACTATTTGAGGGCATTTGAATATTGATGACATAATAAAGCGCAAAGAACTTTAGATAATAATGTAAAATCGATTTTATAATCATAATAAATTAATTTTTTTTAAATTAAACATTATATACTTTGTCGTTAGAAACAAACATTGAATAATATAGCGCATGCATTTCTTCATCTACACACGTTTCGCAATAATTATTATCTTAACAATAGTTGGCGAAAATACGTGGGCGAGATTTGAACAATGGAATTGATATTGAATTATATTTTTAATCGAAGTTTAAAATATTTATACAAAAATATAATTCAATAGTGGATTTATTTTAGAGAGAACATAAAATTTCCTTTAACTTTAAGAATAATAAATATAAAATAACTGGTCAATTTTCCCTTTAACAAAAACAGTAATGAATTTGTTGTTGAGCTTGTATTACATACATCATAAGATTGAACAAATTAAGTTGTGGTATCAGTTTTCTAAAATAAAAATTAGATATCCCACAGCGAGGAAACTATCAACGAAAACTAGCATAAAGTTTCGGAAATTCTGACACGTTTAAAATTAAGAATTCAATTAAAATGACTTAGATTGTCGCAGTTGTGAAACCATAAATTAATTTTGTGTAAAAATGTGTATTTTGATAATCGGTTCCTACGACATTTACTTTTCTGCACTTAGTATGCGTGTCTTCATTCATCGTAGGAACGTATATATATATATATATATATATATATATATATATATATATATATATATATATATATATATATATATATATATATATATATATATATATATAAGATATATAATTATTTACACTTGTTAATTCTATGTAATATTTTCACGAAACTTTATCTTTAATTCACCGTTAACTGTTCTTTCCTTCATCGTTTACTTCGTCCTTAGATGAAGAAAATTGCTTCACGCGAATTTGATAAATGCAGGCGTAAGCAAATTAGGAGAAAATAAATGAGTATCAATATATGACATACTGCAGATTAATGAATTTTATCAAAATTTATTCCATCGAAGAAAGCAGGCAGGGGCATAACCCATATAAATGCTTGAAATATTTTTGTACAATTTTCTAATTTGAATTTTTTGTTTGATTTTCATTTCAAAGCACATATGATAATTGTTATCTTTAGATATTAAAGGATAAGATAAGGTAGGACTGGTTTTTTGCTTGATAAAATATCCTTTTATGTTTTTCAAACATTAAGTATATATTAAATAGAATAGATCTCGCCAATCAAAAGCATTAATTATTAAGTTTTACTCTATTCTCCACGAATTAATTTATTGCATTTATATATATTTATTATTATAATATTTTTGGACTTTGATATACAGTATGCAGGCTTAAACATTTTAAACAATTTTATGAAGAAAATGCAATATATAATCTAACGAATAAAATTATGTGTGGAAGAGTTTAAAACACAATTAATAATAACACAGTGCTTTGCTTTCATGGCGAATATTTCGGTATAATATTAATCCATATAATATCTAACAAGAATTTGTATTAAAAATGTATTTATTGCACATTGGCTGATAATAATTATTTAAATCAAATATGAGAACATAATAAAAACATCAACTCTAATATAAATTAATTTGTCAGTATGAACTAAGCATTTTGTAATGTAGTAAAAACAATTCTTTTAGGAAACGAGTTTCATCCCTTATGCGAACTAGTCATGTAATGTCCAGAAACACGATGCGAGTCCCGTATTCGAAAAAATTCTGAAAAAAATATTTTAAGATTTCCTAATAAGACCGAAACTGGTCTCCTGCATGAATTTTGTTTGTTACGTTAAACAATGCTTTGTTTATACTAAAAAATATATATATTTAATGGGCTTGATGTATTTATCACATAAAAAAGCCAGAGTTTCATTAATATATTTGCATGTTTTTTTCTTCGTACTAAATAGTTAGCCATGTAAAATAAATATGATATTTTAAAAGAAGAAGACAAAATAATTTTATAAGTGGTATTCCTCTTGACTGAGTGCTAAGATTTACAATGGATTTGTAATAATCACGAACTACCTTTCGGAGGTAAATATAACATATTGAAAACAGAAATTTTAAAATTAAGTCTAACATACTCTAAGCTAAAAATTTTAGCAGTTTTTAGACTGTCGCAAAATGTTTTTTCCGTTATTTATCTGTAAAAATTATTTATATGCGTTATGTGTTTTTAAAAAAAAACCTAGTTGTACTCAATTAAATAAACTATACTATTGGGTGAAATTTTTTTGCATTCTACTTTTCCTAGTAACCGCAAATGAATTTTAACGTTTTATTGTTAGAACGAAATATCTCGTTGTTACTGTACATTTCCACAGAATATTCATCGAAATCCACTGGGACATGTTTTTGCTTGAGGAATATTCTTCTACCAGCACAGTATATTCATCATAAAAACATTTAAATATATTGCAATTTTTCTGCCGTACGTTGATGTAAATGCCCACAAGTTCTATAGTGAAGCTAAATTTCAGTTTCAAGCAAAGCTATTCCCTTAATCTGTACATTAAATATTTATTTTATTTCATAGCAAGTATATATTGTCTTCATTGCATTTGTTTGAGCAAAAATATTTTACAATCTGGTATTCCATTCATTGAGCCTCAATGGCCAAGTACTGCGAGCGAATTTTAATCATAAATTAACTAATCATTTTAGCCAAAAGCCTTTCAGATAGAGCCGGTTTGGCATCGAAGTCGGCCTAAATTTTCAATTGGCCACGCACAATCTGTCATTATATTACTGACACTATGCCACTTGCTAAGTCTATTATGTTTAAATATTTATGACAAGATTTCTTAAAAAATATATTTTTTAAAATCAAATTTTGCCTCCGATAATACAGAAAATGCAACACATAAAACAGAATCATTGCTTCCTTGTCACACACTCATTATTTCCGTCTGAGGTTTACCGCGATCTAGCATAAAGCGTGGCCTATATTTTAAAAATATTTGGCACTAATCCGTTGCTTAACCGGAGATGTACAATAAATGCAAGTTTCAGTAATACAGACCCTATGACAACTGTGCAAGTGATATTGATTGAAATGTTTATGAAAGGGTTATTATAATAAATGTATCGCCAGATAAGACATGATATTGCATAAGTTAGCAAATGCATTTTATTAAGTGGACTGGTTTCCTAATTAATGGGCAATAATCGCTAATCACCTAAATGGTGGTTTGGAGGCAGCAATTCCCACAAATTCTATTCATGTTCTGTAGGTTAGCCATTATGCAAACTGAATATACCATTTTCAGTTATACAACATCTTAAGTTTATGGTTGCCTCTTCCGTCTGTGTGGAATATATTAGGATATGGGCTTTAATTTATATTTAAAATTATTCCCGTTCCATTCATTATAATTGAGACACTACTATACCAACGCAAGGTACATTGATTTATGTCTAAATTTGAATAATATATATTTTGTTAGAATAAACTTAAAAGTACATACGGTTATAAATGCTATTAATCCAGATGACTAGTTTCGTTCATATTCACTTTTACCAAATACGTGCCAAAATGCTACGTGACTGTATGATATACCCAGGAAATTTTACTTGGTATGTTGCTATATATGGTGCCACTAAAACCGCTTAGCACAAGGCGCTTTCAAACAAATCCAACCTTATTTCCTTGTTTAATCTTTCCATCAAGAAGCCAATTCTTGACCAATTTGATTCAGGATTGGTTTATGCCAGGAATTTTATATAATATACTTTGTCAGAAAGAACTTAATTTTACATGTGGTAAATAATGCCATTCTTGCAGAGGTCTGGTTTCGTCCTTACTTTGCGGCCTTGCAAATCATTTATTGCTCCAATGAAGGCGCATATTCAATGCAATTTTCCAGTATATACCAACCGGTGTATCTGGTAGTCTCCCGTCAGATTTAACAACTTTGGTTTTAGTTCTGATCTAAATTTCGGATTGTCTTCCGCGATAAATTATTTTAGTAAAGGCATAATTCCCCCGCAGATGTTATAATATTTTAAAGATTTGTGATAAGATTTTTATAATATACATGTTGATAGAAAATACTTGCTACTGCATTTTGCGGTGTATGCAATTCATCAAGTAGAATGGTTCTGTTCTTTTGGTCATTCAAAATTTTCTAATCAGAATGGCTATGATGGGGACTCTAGCCCGTATATATGTGCAATAAAAGTCTGACAATACTTTCTCCAATAAGCTTAACGTTCTGGGTGCGCAGAGATCATTCAATAATGCTGATCTATATTCCATCTGCAATTTTTATGGCTCTGATCCTACTTGCACAAGTATTCATTTAAAGTTTTAGAAAATACCCTTGATTTATTATTTTAGTAATGAAAAAATGCCATATTTGGAATGAATATCATGTAAAGGTTCAAGTGGTTATTTAATTTATAAATGTTTTCAGTAGAAATTTATTAAAAGGTGAAAAAGTAAAATTTTTCAAGTAGACCATTATTGTCCTTATGAGTCTAAAAATGTAAAAGCGTACTTATAATTAATTCTGGCTTCGGTAAAATACCCATTACCTACGCAACCCATGTCACCACAAATCTAGAATACACCTTTCTGTCATTTCTAACTAATTTTTTCTGGTCGGCTTTTCCAGCAGATAAAAGCGCATTTGACGTCGCTTTACTTTACAGGTTTAGCCAGGCTTCGTTATCTTTATACTACTAATAAATATTATGCCTTGGCAAGTTATATTAATTCTGTAAGTGGAAATGCAGGATTTTTCCGAAGCATATATATATATATATATATATATTTCCATAATAAGATTAATATTTTTATACAAAAGCAAATGCTATTCTTTCAAGTTGACTGGTTTCATCAACCTAATATATAAATGCAGCATTGCCTCGATTGGAGTTCCAATCTGGTTATGTACGGTAAGAATCTAAATCAATAAATCTTCTCCAGATGTCATGATGTTTGTACTATAAAAGTTTATCGTGGCTGGACAGCGCGAAATTTTGGCCAAATTATACACCAGATAACACCAATAGAACGCAGAATGGCCAAAAACATAACTTAGATGTTGACCATCATGTTATGTGTAGCGTGGCTTTGGTGGAGCGTAGCAAATTTGCCTCGGTTTGAGCACATTTAGAAGAAATACGGGGAACCTAATGGATGAATGCTAAACAAAACCTTAACCCGTCTACTTGACGAGAAGTTTTGCCTTGCTACTGCATCCAATATGTCATGTTTCACCAATAACATATATGATAGAATTGCCTTTAATAATATTAAATTAGAACTTTTTCATTTTGATTCAAAAACAAAATTCTCCAGCGCAAATTCTAAAACCTAAGAAATTTTAGGTTAAATAAAAGACAGATACGTAATAGAAATAGGAACAATTAATCGGGTGAATATGCTTCATTGACTCAGAAAATTTAAGAACTAATATTTTTAATGGCTTTCGCTACACTGTACAGTCTGCCTTATCAACACTAAATCACATCATGATACAAATTTACAATGTAGACAGAATAAAATAGTCTTAGTATAATTAAATATATATAAACGATTTACAAAATAAAGTTTGCATGTGCTAAAATTACATATCTAGTCACAAATATTTTCTTCTTTAGCACATAACAGTTTAAGAGCATTTATCTCAGATTTCTTCATACCCTTGTATATAATATATATATATATATATATATATATATATATATATACGTGTGTGTAATTGTATATAATTGTGGTAAAGAAAAAGGTTTCCAGTATGCTTCCACACAATTGGAGGCTCAGTCGATACTTGTTCCGTTTTCATCAGGATCCAATTTACATCCGTCCGCTGATTCAAGTGGAATATTATTATTCAGTGGCCCAGCCGTCCAAGTCATAATAAATTTGAAACATATCATAGTCTTCAAGCATACATTTAATCAGATACTATCAAATTTGGTATAACATTTAAACTGGATAAAGTTGCAGCCATAATTCTAAGATCGATCTAAGCCAAATTGTATACAATTCTGGATGTTCATTATTCGATAACATATTTCTCTTTACTTGCTCTACCGTGCAAAATAAAATATTTCTTCAACATGTATTCCAGGAGAAATTGTGCAATGTATGTGTTTTTTAACAATTCCTTTACCTCATGCGAAAGATTTATCTCAAAATCGTTGATAAATACAGCATAATTAAGATAAATATAGTTAAATTCAGTCGCACACCCAATTTTTAATACTTACATTATTAGATTTAATCCACAGAACAAGCTTTTAAATAAATAAATAAATTACTTAAATAAGGGGTTACGATCTTGATTTAGCACTTTACAAATTAAATACCTACGTATGTCAGTATAAAGCTAGATTTGTATAGTGTAGAAAAGCAATTCAGTAGACCGGTTTAGTCTTTATTGGGAAATCATCACGGACGGGCCATAATTTGCCGTGGACATGGCTCCAACCAATGCTCGTTTATTCCATTTAGAGGGCAATTATTTAGTGTATTTTTTCTTTGAGATATTACTCTTTTATCTGACCATCTCATATTTGTATAGGTGATCATTGAGAGATGCATTTAGAAATTGCGCAAATATAAATTGAAATAATATAAAAACAAAGTTAGAGCACCACTTAACACCAAGATTAAGTGTCTTTAATATGATTATATATATGTATAATTAAGTATAAATTCATCATAGTTATTCTATGCACGAAATTCGTCAATAATGGCTTCAAAGAGATTGAGTCAATTGCCTTTAAGTCATTGATAGAAATATATTAATGCATCCATACTTTTCCCACCAAACTAGGATATAATCCCCAATAGAAGTAATGAGCAGGCGCTATTTTGTAAGAAATCCATACTGGCTTAAAAAGGTCTATCGCAGTTTCGATTCAAGTCTACTTTTCTCATCCCTTATCTTCAATAATGAAGGAATCATTGAGATTAATTTGAAAGCATTGGTGCTAATTTGTCCATAAATTTAGGTGCAAATTGGTGTATTAATTATATACTTGATGGTTTATGTACTTCAATCTCAATTTGTTTTAAATGCGTAAAAATCATTCAGGAATACAGAAGTTAAAGTAAATTAATAATCATTCCTAATTCCTAGGTTTTTTAAATTTTATTTTCATCAATAATTATAAAAGCTTTTTACAGTCGAAAATGATTGGCTGTTCCAGGTTAAATAGAGATTGGTATAAAACAACCATATGTCTTCCATTAAGGCAAGTACACATAAGATTACCAAACAAAAGTTAAAAATCAAAATTTAATTAGTTATACATTCTAGTCTGTAGCAAATTCATTGCCCCTTTTTCATCGTACTTGTAGTTTTACGAACGTTTGTCATCCCTATTGATTTATGTAAAAGTTGATTGTATTGTTGTATCTTATCAATTATGAATTACCAATAATACAGAGTTCGATTCTTTATCTAACATATCCAATCTCAGTTTTTAAGTATTATTATTTACGTTGCATGAAACAATACGATCTATTTTGTTTCTTGATTAGCATAATCTTTTTCTTATCAAATTCGGTATTGCATCCACCAACTGGCAGATGTGAGAAAGATAACGTAATTGCACACACAAAAGAAACAAAAATACCAATATCCATAGTCAGTTACTGTTGTAATCAACGACTTTACTTACAAAAAGCTCTCAGAAAAGTCGAGAACACAAAACATTTTCGTTTGTGACCGTAATTTCTTGAGCTGTAAATAAAAATGCTCTCATCTAAGTAACACAGATTTAAAATAAATGATAATTCCATCACCACACTTATTTAGTGCACTGATTTACGGACAATCAGATATGCTTTTTTTGCTGACATTTACAAGTTATGATCTGCCATCCTTAGCAAACCATCTAACATAGAACAGTAATATCAAACTTATTGGAAAAAATAAAATGACGCAAATACTAGATTTTGTTTTAAAATGCTCAAGAGTAACATCAAATTAAATGTACATATCTAACAAATTATTTATAATTAAGGCATTATCGTTGATTGAGCATGATTGTTTTCTTTCGTGATATTTTGCTTAGCTGAACCTCCTCTCGCTTATCCTCACACCCACTAAATGTAAGATACTTTTACAGGATCACCTACCACTCACTCCAAAGCTCTAACTGCACAATAAGTATCTAGACATAGTTGACAAGTTTACATATCTTGGAAGCTCTGTCAATAGCATAGGCAATATGTCCGACGAAGTGAGAATTAGCATCGCGAAAGCTAGAGAAGCTTTCTCGAACCTTCGTCATTTAGTAAGAAAAGCGATTATTTAACTCTGCCTTAAAGGTCGTGAGTACAATGCATATGTACGCGCAGTTTTACTATACCCTAGTGGAACTTGGCCACCTAGAGTTGATGATTTTTGACGTTTACATTCATTCGACCATCGTTGTTTGAAACGTATAACACATGTTTGTCACCAACAACAAATAGCTAACGTTGACACCCGTAGACGTATTTTTGGATCTGCCAATAAGAGCTTCTCGTAAGAAAAACAAATAAGGCTCCATCAACTTCGTTGGCTCCTTAACGTTTTGTTTATGCCCTCAATTCGATTTCCCAGTAGTATTTCTGTTCTCTTAATTAGCACCAGATTGGCGTAATAAACAAGGTTGGCAGATTTTGACATGTCAGAAACAGTTGAAGTCACTTACTTTCAAATTGGATAGTATAGGACCCACTCGTCTTCCAGGATGGGGTACTCGTGTGCATCATAATTATTCGTTAGAACCCTTTGCAATATGGAATCGAATCGAGCACAGTGGCGAACTTGTTGCAGAGGTCTAGTAGAAACATCTTCGTAACCTTGTTTTCTTAGTGACGCCAAGTTATTTGAGAAGTTTAGTTTTTTTATGACGTGATAAAGTGAAAGCTGCAAGTGAGTTGTATTACTGACGTTGCCTTGCTCTAATGCTAACTTGGCCATAATGTTTTTGTGGAGAGGTTAATTTTGCCTCATTTCTGTGAGTTATTCTGATAAATTTACTCATAGTAACTAAGTATTCTTTCTCTCTCTCTCATAAATCTCACGAATAATGTGTCAAAAATTATAATACTGTTGTTTTTTATATTTTTTTAACTTCTTATTGTTATATGGCAGTGAAACATTAGTCATTTTTGAATTTTGTATGGCTGTGCATGATGATGATGATGATATCTACGTCCTGATAACGTCGCTTGGTAATGATGTTCCGATTATGTCCAATTTTTTGTTGTTGAAAAGTCTAAAATAGTTGGATTTTGTTTGATGTTGATGTTCGCTTTCATTGGAATCTTAAATACTCTCATTTTATCGTCCAGAAATTTGTTCTTTCTATCAGTGGCCAACTTGAATTCTTAAGCGTGTTTCGCCTCGTCTTATGCGGACCTATTTTATTGCAAATATTTCCCTTTTATTTCTTTTAATCACGTAAATATTTCTCTTTTTTCGACAATCCGATTTTTTCCGTCTATAAAACTTTACGCTATATCGGTGTTCACGGCATCCAGAATGATCGAGTCTAATCCGAAAACACCATTCTGCTCGGTAAAAAAGTTAAAATTAAATATAGTCAGCTGATCAAATTTGGCAGATACTCGCCTGATATATTTATCTCATTAGATTTTTTACATCTGCCATTAATACATTCAAATATACCAAAGGTTTAATATAAACTTTCAATGACCAAATATTGTCCGCTGCAGTTCAGAAAACTTAAACATAAAAACATTCATATTTATGAAGGCATTTACAATCTAACTCAAAGTTTAGTCGATAATCACAAAATCTATGTAATAAATTCATGTGAATGTAAAATCATTTAATATCAGAACCACATATGTCACGTGGTTTCTCCTATAATACAAAATCTGGAATGCATTGGTGAAATTTTAATTCGAAATTTCGTTAAATAGCATTAATCTAAAACCAAGCGAACCGGAAATCGGCAGTTAGAATTAAATAAAGTTTTTTTGTATTTCACGGCTTAGCTATGACATAGAGAAACTATTTATTCCCTAATTTATATCGTGATCAAAGCGGTTACGGATTAGTGATATTTTTGGAAAAAATGTTTTCTTTTCTAATATTATGCAATGTTAAATTTATTTATTTTTAAATATGTATGAAAAATTAGTCTATTATGCTTTTATTCAGCATAACTGCCACAGTTGTCATTCCGTCTTACAACGGCTAGTCGTGTATGCTACTTTGAAACTACATTTGATTCGTTTAAAACATAAGTTACGAGTGCATAAGCAGGAAGATTATCGAAAATTGCATGCTCTATTAGGCTTCGATTTATTAAAATCTTACTAGACTAAATCAAATTCTCTATTTTTAATTCTGGACCACGATAATTATAGCAATATCTTACAAATGACAACAACAACATAGGTTAAGATGGTTAATTTTAATTCTTACCTTAAGCAAAGTTTATTTGGTAACAAAAAATGACAAAAATCCTTTCGTTAAATTTTGGTTTATTGCCAAATTCCATAATGAAATTTTGGTGTTTTTTGTATTGCGCAAAATATAGGATAACAAGTTGATAGTATCTTTCGAAAGGAATAACGAACACGAACATTCTCAACTCTACTAAAGTTTGTCCAATGATAATGGATCTTGACTAATTTACGGATATTATTATTTGTCTTGAGCATGGTTTTTTCATACTGAAATCAAATGTCTGGACAACAACTGCAATGATTGTTGAATTACATGTATGCTTGTAGATAGGTGTGTGAGAATTTGAAAATCCTGCGATGTTAGTGTTATAATATTAACGGTAAAAATCATTGAGAATATCGTGATCACTGGGGTACAACCGAATATATTTGACATCACATGATTTTTTTTACTCAAGTCTGCCTAAATTTCTTTTCATGTGTATTTAAGGATAAGCTATCTCTCCTAATAAATAATAGGTTTAACTGTTATCGTATCTTTCGAAGCGCTGTTTCTATTTGTTTTTACGCATTTCGTTTGAGCGGAACAATTGATAGAACTTGTAGGTCGGTAAAATCTTGAATCCTTTACATTTCCAGGTTCACAGTTGGTGTTTGGCAGTGATTGATGTGGTCTCACCTTTCCCCTCATAAAGAAACAACCCATGAGGTGCTTGTCTGAAAATGACGATGGAACCAGATTTTCCATTTTTTCCGAATTTCCCTGACTTCATTACCAATCCAATCTTGAGGGTTAACATCATACTCACTGGAAAAAAACAACTTGTAGCAAGTGTCGTTCCATATCCTTAGTTAGTTTAGGCTCAGTATTCGGTCTCGTCCAAAGAATAGAATAATGCTTTATTTTTTCAACTGTTTTACTAACCTCTCTCGATATATAGCCCACTGCGCACAGGATGAAACTAGGTAAACCGGAAATTTAAGACCCTTCTACGTGTTCAGAAGACAAATTAAAAAAGTCAAGACATCACGAATAGACGTGTATGTCAATCAATATGGTTTGCTTATATTTACTATATAAATATAACTTTGGATTAGAGTACAAATATGTATGTATAGGTAATTGTAGGCGTGGGGTAATGTGGATAATTTCGTGATTACGTGTGAGTATAAAATAATTGGTATGAAACCGGATATTTGGAAAGAAAATAAAAAATACTTAAGGAATAAAAATAAATATAAATCGATCGGTCATGAATGAGGATAGCACACTTGCCACAATTTATTTTTTTCTGTGAGTATGGTGTCAACTCTGAAAATAGGACTGGAAATGAAATCCTAATAATTCGGAAAATATTCAGAAAATCTGGTTCCAATATAACATTTTCAGACAAGCAGCTTATAAGCGACATCATAGTGTAGGGATAAGTGAGAACCCATCAATCATCGTCAAACACCAACTGAGCACCTGGAAATATAAAGGATTCAAGATTTTACATATCTACGAGTGACATTAATTGTTCCTCACAAGCAAAATGCAGAAAAAATCAAATAAACAGAATGTTGTTGTTGTTTTCTTTTTGTTCTAAAATCTACTAATAAACAAACGCTATCAAAATCCCAGTGTTTCAACTTTATTTGTATCTGCACCTAAAGTACGAACAAACCCGACAAAAGAATCGAGACAGAAAATCAAACTGGCGATTGAAGCACTAATGTTTTTAAAAAGGCTGGAAAGCTCTTTTGTTGAGCACAAATATTAAAATCCTATAGATAACGAATCATAAATGAGAAGTGATGAAAATTATTTTTAATTAAAATTGAACAATTTTAAATATTGTTGCTAGACATAGCACGAAATTGTGCTAAATTAAGGTATGATAATATTTTAAGTAATAATTAAATAAATCCATAAGTGTATACATATAATTTTAAAACACAAATAGAAATGTAATCAGCTCAAAGTAAATTATCTAGTCATATATATTTGCTCGATATTTAGTACAAATAATAATAGTCAAAAAAATATCACATCAGTCCAACCCACATAAATTCATTGTTCCACAATAAGTACATCACGTTCAATATAATCGTGCTCGCACCCGGTTACAATTAGATACAACGTGATAATTAAGAATTGTAACAAATGAAAATTTTTCTTCTTTAACAAAATAAAATAAATGATGAAAATGAAGACTTTTCTTAATTTATTATTATGAGCTGAAAGAAGCTTGATTTTCTCAAAGAAATATTTTTTTATATACATACAGAGTCCCTTAAAATTACTTTTGTAAAGTGTAAACAAAATGTGGGCCGTGTTACAAATTAAAATCGTAGAGAGAGACTTGTTTTCATTTTTAAATATTCTCTAATCTTGTTGTTGAATACTGATTTCATTACGGCTCTTATTCTCGCTTTTAATCACATCCCGTTATAATTGGTTTCTAAATCCGGAACTCAAATACAGTTTTTAGTAGATCAATAGACAAAGTTAAAGAAAATTAAAAAAAAACTTAAAACTGCGCTCTATTAGATATTAAGTTTTGCTATAATTTGGCTTCAATGTAGAGTTAATAAGATATGCTTGCTTACATTTATAAAAAGCTTCAAAACATGCACAGGCAAATGACAGCCTTTGGTTGGTTGCGATGAAGACTATTAAGAACGCGATATAGTCTCAATGCAACTACTAGTAATAGGAGTGTGTTAAGGAAATCGGACGGCTCGGGGGACACACATAGCGCCGTCTTTCATTCGCAATTTACGCGTTCCTTTAGATCGCTGCTAAAAGGATCAAGGCCAGAGTGTATGGATTTTCTGGAGTAACAAGTGTTCAGAAATAGTTCTAATTCTCAATTTCGGTTAACTATAGCATAAATTGATATCCATTATGTTGGTACCATGTACATACTCGGAAACCATAGTATTAGTACCATGTACATTTTCGGTAAAATAATGTTGGGATCGGTTACTAACACAATAGCCACAGTGTTAGTATACTTCACAGACTCGGTATATATATTATAAAGAGCGAGTTAGCGTTGAAATCGCATTGTCGTAGACCTTATATGATGGTAGCTTCACTATTGCAGGTTCACACATTCGTCCAGGAGATTGTACCGTCCTATTATTTCACATTCTTCGACCAAATATATAGTGGTTAAAGGGCGTAACACCGCCTCCTACTGATGAGTCGCCAGTAAGCACGAAACGAATGTGCATGAGATTATACTTTCCGTTCATGCTGCCTTTGGTTTATCCTTCTGGTCACAACTGAACTAATTTGTTACTAGGTTCGCAACACCTAATACATACTTGCATATATATTAGTTCTTCGCAACAAACAGTATTTAACTGTAATATATTGAATTGAATGATGTCATGCTTACCGCGAAATGTGATAACTGATATCGATCAAGGCCAGATTGTATGGATTTACTGGAGTCACAGGTGTTCAGAAATTGTCGTAATTCTCAATTTCGGTGAACTTTAGCATAAATTGATATCCATCATGTTGGTATCATGTACCGACTCGGAAACCATAGTGCTAGTACCATGTACCTTTTCGGTACAATAATGTTGGCATCATTTACTAACACAATTGCCATAGTGTTAGTATCCTTATAGACTTGGTATATATATTATATAGTGTAAGTTATCGTTGATGTCGCTTTGTCGTAGACCTTTAATGATGTTAGCTTCACAATTGCAGGTTTACACATTCGTCTAGGAGATTTTACCGTCCTATTATTCCACATTTTTGACTAAATATATAGTGGTTAAAAGGCGTAATACCGGCTCCTACTGATGAGTTGCCAGTAAGCACGAAACGAATGAGCATGAGATTCTACTTTCCGTTCATGCTGTCTTTGGCTTATCCTTCTGTCACAACTGAAATAATTTGTTACTAGTTTCGCAACACCTAATAAATACTTGCATATATATTAGGTCTTCGCAGCAAACAGTATTTAACTGTAATATATTGAATTGAATGCTTACCGTGAAGTGTGATAACTGATATCAACCAAGGCCAGAGTGTATGGATTTACTGTAGTAAAAGGTGTTCAGAAATAGTTGTAATTCTCAATTTCGGTGAACTATGGCATAAATTAATATCCATCATGTTGGTACCATGTGCCGACTCGAAAACCATAGTGTTAGTACCATGTACCTCTTCGGTACAATAATGATGGTGTCTTCTACTAGCACAATAACCACATTGTTAGTATCCTTTACAGACTCGGTATATATATTATATAATGTAAGTTAGCATTGAAGTCGCATTGTCGCGACTTTATATAATGTAAGTTTTACTACTGCAGGTTTTCACATTCGTCTAGTGGATTGTATCGTTGTGTTATCCGCGGGCGTAATATTGGCTCCTACTGATGTGTTGCCAGTAAGCACGAAACGATTGTGCGTGAGAGTATCCTTTCCGTTCATGCAGTCTTTGGTTTTTCCTTCTGGTCACAACCGAACTAATTTGTTACAAGTTTCGCAACACCTAATACATACTTGCATTTGTAAACCGGTTTAGATATTTTCGTTGTCATGATGTGAGTTATTTTTTCTGTCTATTGCTTAGTCTCAATGTCGTTCCATAGCAAAAACATGAGCATTCTAATGGAGTACTGTATTTGGCTCAATTCGAATAAACAATCATCCATCACATTATACTTGCATTTCACATGAAAAGTAATGTTTACCTCACTGAGGAAGATTATTTGCCGAACTGAACACAGCAGACATTTTTTGTCACGTTTTTGTAAAGCCTCTACTTATGACGCCTTTTGATCTGCACTTCAAAGATGAGATATCGTAAGAGTCGCGCAAAGCTAAAATTTCTCTTTCTATTGCCGATTATTTTTTCTGTGGCTTCCAATTTTCTGCATTTGGATGAAAAGCATGCCATACAAAAAATTGCGCAACCAGACTTCTAATAGGTTCAAACATTGATTGATCGAACGCTTGTAAACAAAGACGCAAATCGGACATAGATGATATCAGCCCTTGTACTAGTCTAGTTAGCCGTGTCTCTATTGGTGCCAAAATAATAATTTCTCATTCTAAACACGATGCATTTCCTTTGCAGTTATCTTTGCAGGAAATTTGCTGATATACTCGACGTATTCTTTATTGGTATTTAATATGTCGGGTCTAACCCAGTATCCAAATAAATTCACTAAATATATATTGCTAGTACGCATTTTCCATGGTTAATATGATACGAAACTGATCAATATTAGAGGAGATCTCTATTATGTCTGCTATTATGTCTGCGCGAAATAATATGAGACTATTAGAAGTTAGGTAGAAATATAAGTTTAATTTTCTTTGTGAATTTCTGGAATCTCTCTTATGCATTGCACAGACCAACGGACACACGCGTACATTTAATTAACCTAGAAGGATTTATAAAAAATTTTTTTGCAATGCTTCCTTTATCTGTGTCCTCATACACAATGACTTATACACAAATTATTAGAACAGAGCGCAGGAGGTCACTCATCAGACTGAGGGCGATTGGCTGGGCTTTTCGATGCCGATCTGTGTGCATTATTTTGTCGACAAAGTTTATTCGTATCATGAGTCTTATTAACAAAGGGTAATAATTTCCCGTGACATTCTGGCTCAGTTGTAAGTGCAACAGATTAAACAAGCAGACGCGCCTACGTTCGAGCCCTGCACGCGGCAAATTCTGGACTGCACGTGAACAGCTAACAATAAAGACAAAACCGATCTAGTGGATGAATTGCCCTTTCTACGCTACACAATACTTAAATTGTACTGAAAATATATGTTTATACTGAAGCTGGTGTTTATAATGAGATCGAAACTTTGAATAATTTGATATGGGATTCATAATTTTGCCCCCGTTTATCGTCCAATTCAGAAAATCCTATTGCGTATTTTTGGCATTCTGAACCGCAGAACTTTAAATAGTGCCGAGACAATTAAAGCATTGGCGACATAACATTTTTTAAACAGTTTAAAGACTCCGTAAATTCCAAATGGCTTACTACGGACGAAGCGGTGACTCGCGAATTTTCACTCTCGGTAATATATAAATCGGCAAACACCTGCTTAGAGCTGCCAAACCAGATCAATAATTGCTCAACTAATAGACTAAACTCCAAGTCGAACTAAATGAGATCTGCCAGTTTGCGAATCCGCAACGAAAATTTCAAAACAAATATACGGCTGATTGTGCAGGACGATGTCAAAAAATTTATTTGATTTATTTCTGATGTTAGAAAGACCAAAGCGAAGGTATAGCTTTTTTCCATTTCTGAGACGATGTAGTAGATATCAATGAAAGCCATCCAACCCGCAGAACTATTTTAGTACACATTGAGCCATTAACGACATGTGTGCATCAATTATGTATACAGAAAAGACCCTGTATACATGATAAAGAAAAACGTATCGTTACGGCCTATAGACGTATTTCAAAAATTAGTATAGTCAGGACGATTAAATCATAATTAATGCATGTTTAAAAAAATAATTTCTTGTGTTTTACCATCTGAATGTGATTTGCTGAACTAGATCGAAATATGTTGTGTTTGGAATTCAGTGCGCACCCGGAGACTCGATGGAAGCATTGCATGCATTCGCTATAGAAGTAAAATTGGTTCTCACGATTGAATTTGTTCTTCAAAAATGCTCCAGATAGATAGATAAATTCATAGGAGACTTGCGCGTTAACATATCGTATGCTGCTAAAGTTATCATGTATATTACCAATGAAACGAAACAGGAAGCGGACTTAAATGTACGACTACCCAAAATCGAGCAATAAAGGTTACATTTCAATTTAAATATACGAAAAATAAGATTTCACATTCACGTAGTTGGCGCGGATTGTGGTGGACCAATGAAACCCAATGTTAATTGGTTGCGCGTGAGTCACATGCCGAGAATGAAAAAAAGATAAAATATATACCGAACCTCAATATCCATTTTATTGTTGCATATACAAATAATCCTAAATATCCACGCACAGAAACAGTATGGCCAGTCTGAATTTAAGAACGCAAGGCAACATAAGCAAGGTAATGGGAAAACAGCAGCGAGTGCGTCTAGTTTTTATAATTAGTAATTGTGTATAATAAATTGTGTATTGGAAGGCATTGCAGATAAACGAAATGTGCCTGTTGAGGCCCCTAACCTATTGGTGTTAGTAAGCCCCCTAGATGCCATCCATGCTGCAACAAATTTCTCCATAGGGTTCACAATACAATAAGCCTCAAATATCATTTGGGCATCTCCTACCCAACTTGCATGTTTCTCTGACTTATACTGTGGTAGACTAAATATACTTGGACTGGCGTGGTCGCCAAATTTTGTTGAGGCCCCTAACCTATTGGTGTTAGTAAGCCCCCTAGATGCCAGTTCGCTAGAAGTCCTAACATTTACAGTAGAGTCTGTTTTGCCTACATTGTTATCTGTGTCAATAAGATTTAAGTCCATTAGGTCCTGCCCTAAATGAAATACATCTTCTAATTTAATATCGGCATTCATGATCAAGAATTATGATACTTAAATTGACACTTACTTATGGCACTTTGAAGGTGAAAGTTGGAAAGCAAACGAAAATCTACAACCAGCTCGGAAGCACGATACTCAAAAACTGAAAATAGCGCACAATTATAAAAATCAAGTCTTTAAACAAAGAATGTTCTGGAAAATAAAAAGAAAAAATTCTTTTTAAATAAAATTGTTACAATCAGCTATGGTGGTTTAAATTTATCATTTAAGGTCATTTTATAAAAGGCGGAGGATTCAACATCCTCTACAGTGCCAATGCTTTTTGGAGCGATTGTGGTGTGGCAGTAAAGAGTATAGGATGACTCCCAAAGTGAAAGTTAAATTAGTTTGCAGAAATATAAAAGAAACCAATTTGCATGTGCCGGTCTATTTTCTGATGGAATTCGGTTGGTGGCGTGTAGAGTGATATGCAATGATTCAGCAATAATTACGCCTTCCATGTTGCTTTAGTTGTTCTGAAGCAATTTGTTTGTGATGTCTTTCGAGATCAAGTGACTGTTTAATAGAGCGATGGATGAGTTGCTTCGGATTATCTGTGTGTCAAGGTCTAAAATTTAAATCAACAGAATGTTAACAATAGTGTATCATGCTGATGGCGGGGTTTGCGCGATAGACGTCCGATCGAACAAAGGTAAAAGCAACAATGGAACACACATAAATTTCATTGGAAGGTGCTAACCAATTTTGGCTCCACAATGGGCAAGATGCAATACGTGATCTTTCGTATTTAAATATTAAAATAAAGGTAATGCAAAAACATGAGCAATCGCCTTAATAGCTTGATGAAATGATGAATTTATCTATTGTAACTGATTCATAGGAGCAAAACTGCAATAGAAAATGATAGTCATTGCCAAAAAGCATGATTTTATATTGGTTCTTCATACCTAGATGTTTACTGTATTCAACCTAAGTTTCTTAAAATAAATCGAAATTAACTTCAGGAATTATGTCTTTGTAAATATTATTCGACGGGAGGAAAGCAGGATTCTGCGTAAACCGGTTTTTTCCAGTGAAGAAATGGCTGAAATTTGCATTTCGAAACATTGAGACACTGTTGAGGATATTATTATGATGAACGATGGGACCAGCATTTCTTAACCGATAGAAAAAGATGTGACAGAATTTTTTTATGTGCAGGCATTTGGTGCAATATCAGATTTTGGAAATAATATAAACTAATTCAAAACTTATTGCATGGTGCAAATTTACAGCATATATTTACTAGTCGGTTTCATACTTTTTATTTATTGCATCATTTTTTGGTCAGAATTCATATCTTGAATAAAACAAAACTCTTGGTTAATAATCTCGGCAAGATCTATAAAAAATTTTTTCTTATATTAATAAACATAAATTGGTTGCCCAGGCGGTAATAACAATTACTGTAATCAAGGTTGCGATCATGATATGAACACCTGACCCATTATGTACACACATTTGTCAGTATAAACTAAGCATTTTATATTGTGGAAAAGGCAATTTATCCAGTAGAACGGTGTCGTCCTTATTTGGATCTCATGCGTACTGTCTAGAAATTGTCGCAGGCAGGGATTGAAAATGAATACGACTGCCGCAGAGTACACACAGTTTTCAGTTATATACTAATAAGTGTGCTTTGGTTATTTGGTTATATTCAAATACTTCAACTCTTCGCTTACAAACAAAATTAATGATTTGAAGACAAAAGGCCTTAATTAGGTGTGCTTAAAATTCAAATGCAGTTTAAAACTTTGACTACCACAGGGAATCTGTTCAATGGTGGAGCTGCCATTGCCTACTAGGCTGAACACATTTACTATCTTATAAATTTATGAAATAGTATAAATGCTATACTTGAATTCCAAAATCCTGTTGCGAATATATATTATACCTATATAGACCTTTATGCGAAAAATTATAAATACATGCCTATGTATATTAACTTTAAGGTATGTAGTGACAATGTGAGTGATTATGATCTACACTAAATTTGTGTTAAGTGAATGCTATAAAGAGACTGCGCTATGCAATAGTCCGAATGTAATCTAATGTCCATTTTGTGTGTGTGCAGGCGTGCTGCATTTTTTAACTGGTGGTCACCTGGCAAGTAATAAGTCATTTACTTTTTGAATATTTCCTCTACCTCAGGAGAATTGTGGTCTAAAGTCCATATCCATTCAGCATGAACTTTCTTCGGGGCATGCAGTATTTCCGTTTGCCTAAATGTATCAATAACGATCTAATAATTCTTCCAGGTATTAATACATTTTAGTCCAAGAAAGATAGGCTGGATTAAAGTTATATTGGTAAATCCTTCAGGAAATCTACTTCAAAGTTGAATTATTAAATCTTTGCAATTTATTTCCTGAGAAATTGCACAATGCTTATATTGATTTTAACAATACTTACATTTTATTGTCTATTTTATGATTTGTTTAGCACCAAAATTACCAAATTAACAGTTTAGTTGAGCAGCAATTGTAGATCACGATTGGGCGACGAGTTCACCTTTTGGTTATTTTCTAGCATACGTGCACTCGGAATGTGTTTGCGATGTCAAAAATTCTTCCGGAAGGGAAGTAGCAAATCTAATAAAAATCATAACCACCTTGGTAAACCTAGAAGAAGGGGTCTGTTATCTGAGTGTTTTTGAGCACGTTCGCGTTGAAAAACTGTTATGAATATGCTGTAGAGCTAAGCAAATTATTTCAGGTGAGTACAAGTATTTTGCGTGTAGAAATCGCAAGAAGCCATTAAAGAAGATAATATACTAAATTACAATTGAACACGTGTAGATCGCGCGAGTGGTGATAACGTTTACTTTATTTAAGTTTGCAAGCTTGGGATAAAACACATCACTTTGTATTTAATCAACGTTTTACAACTACGCATATATGACGCTAGTTTTGCTATTCTGTGCAACTGGTTAGATAAAATATGGTCGTTGTTTATTTCAAGCTCGTAAACTTCGTTTAGTTATCTCAATAATAGAAATAAGCAATAGTATAATTATAATGAACTGTTATTGAAAACAATCGCAGTAGTAGATATGATTAATCCAGACAGGTTTTCTTACTTAATTATGTACATTACAATTTAATTATGCTTCAGTTTTTCCAATGCACGGACTTCTACACATAAGGAGGTTAGCGGCAAGCGTAAAACCATTTATTGAGTTGCGGTTGTTTGCCTCGTCTTTATTTTAAATGACTAATTGCAATTTGTTGAAAATTGAATAATGAAAAAGATTCCATTTAAGTAGAACCTTCACACATTCTCATTAAGAAATTATACCTGCCTTATATTTAACGAATTTCGTTTGTTCTGGCATGAAATTATCTATTTTATCGAGTAAATTCTCCGCTAGAAATTTTAACAAACAAAGTATAACAAGAATATTTATCTGAATACTACCGAGTTGAATCTAAATAAGTGATTATTATAATTTTAGCATTATTTCCATCTCCAAATAAGATGTGTATAATATAAAAGGCTGAGCATTTTCAAATGTGAAATCATGCTTAATACAGATTGAACTCGTGAAAAATTATAATAATAATTATGACAACCATTTGTACGATCACATCGCATTAAAAGATTCACGCACAGGAGATCCTCCTGCGGCTATATCCTTTGTTCGAAATTCCAGAATGATTTTCCATTTACCACAAGCTAAATAAAGATGTCAAGCGCCTAATAGATTATTTAAATCAATGTTTCGTTTTTATGTAAACAACAGCCCTATTATGTACATATTCATTTGTCAGTAAAAGCCAAGCATTGTACAATGTAGAAAAGGCAATTCATTTTGTAAACAGACTTCGTCTTTATTGGGAACTATTCACGAACTATCAAAAAATTTACCGAGGACAGCGTTAAACCTGCACACGTCTGCTTCGGAACATTTTGCTCAAACTTTTGAACCACCTACTAATCTATTTGGCTAGCCTTTCCTTTAGTTGGAGCCCATATAGCAAACATTTGGACCTAAAGTTCCGAGTGACCGCTTCAAATATGTCATAGAACAAACACCACATTGCAGCTGCAAAATTCATAAATAAAAACAATTTTCTTAAAAAGATATTGAAACTCAATCAAACTGGATGACTGGCATTGCTAATGATTATCTCTTATAGATAACTGATTAAGATTGTTAGCCAATCAGACTTTTTTTAAATTATATTTATATTTTGGGCTAACTTGGGTTCCTAAATAATACTAGAACAATTAAACAATAATTGATTGCGCGGATGGTAGTATAAATTCTTGAAATCAAGCTTGCGAGCTTTAATTAAGCACCAATCCCATTGTATTTAACCAGGCGTCGAACAAATTAACAAAAGTACCGCTAGTCGGTACGCACTGACGCGTTTCGACCTTCCATGATCATCATCAGAGTACGACGGCAAACTGACTATCGAGGATCAAACCGCATTGAATATATATGGAAATCAAATTTAGATATGCGGCTCTCACCTCTAGCAGTCTTGCATACATTGAACATGACTGGAAATGTCGGCTGCACAAATTCTATGCAGTCACGAACATTAGCTGTTTGTAGCTTTCGCCACACACATATATATATAGACAATAAAATTAAACAATAATTGATTCCGCGGGTGGTGGTAACAATTCCTTACATCAAGCTTGCAGGCTTGAATTAAGCACCAACCCCATTGTATTTAACAAGTCGTCGAACAACATAACAAACCTACCGCAAGTCGCAACGTACTGACTCGTTTCGACCTTACATGATCATCATCAAAAAATGCTACAACAATACATGGAATTAAATTGAACTTATACATGGTTTAAACTTAATTTCTCAATATATATTAATGGTCAAAAACGCCGCAGACATTCCGCGTATTCAATATATAAAATGCAACTACGATCCCTGTATTTAGACCTTGTTACTAGCGACCATCTTTTGAAATATGATCTATTGCTTTTTTTCCAATAAAAATTATGATCAAGTATCAAATATATAAAACACCCTAAAGCGAATTCTAACAGTTTTGTGGCATTAATTGAATTGTTTTTATTAAAATTTATTTGTGCAAGAAAAAAAGAAAATAACAAGACCGTGTTGAAATTAATTATTTGAAAGCAGACAAAGTTAAATGTGTAAGTTGTGTTCAAATAAATGTGCCGCAACTTGTACAGCATTTATGCTCGTAATCATCGACGTATGTCTTTACCATCATCATAATATAGAAAGCAATGCAATTGTATAACAATACTCCACCTGAATTAGTGGACTGCTTTGTATGTGAGCCCGATGAAAACGAGTAATCAAATAGTGAGGTTGTCGGGACAAAAAGTGATTATGCTGTCAATTGTGGGGAAGCTTGCTGGTAAATCTTTTCCTTCTTCAAAAATATTCTCAATTTGTACACTGCTAGCAAAAAGTCTGAGAGATATGCTTTCCAATATGATATCTTTTAAAATGATATGTTCTGAACGTAGAAAAATAAGTGACTTTTATGATATTTTTTTAATTTTTATATGCGAAAGTTCTTCTGCGTGGTTTAACAAAATTTCATATTAACCGTTTTCATTGCCTATATTATGAAATAACTATTACATTAAAGGTATTGTATTTCGTTTTGATTTTAATGATTGTATCACGATTTAATTTTGCTCATTCTATTGCTCATAATTAATTTACTGTTTCGTTACAGCGAATAGCAAAGATATTTCTATTTATTCATACATCGATAAATACGCGCGGCAGTAATTAAATCGGACTGAATTTGATTCGCGGAATAGCAAATCATGAATTACGCGATTCCAACCATGCATTGCATGTAGGTTGGAAATATATGCCAACTTAAAATGTTAATTTGTGTGGCATGGTGCTTTTCTTTAATTGAATAATCGGCGTTTGCTAATAGTTATTCAAGTTCGAAATCGATAATGCAATTAAAAATAGTGAATAAGTATCTGACCGCGCTACATTAGGTGGTAAATGCATAACGGTTGTTTGCATTTAGCGGCATATTTAGAATAGTAGAAGCGATTTAAGACCGAATGAATTGAGCCCTGATTATAATCATTGTCTAGAAAAGTCTAATAAATGGCTAAAGAATGCTTACAAAAGAAAAACTGCTCCCGTTCAAAAGTTGCATTTAATATCTTATGCTTTGTTACGTTTTGAGGAAAATAATGCCTACATACAATAAAAATATATATATATATATATAGCATATATATATATAATTTCATAAAATTGAAATCTTATTGTTTGGAAGAACGACTATTATTCAAACGCTGTTGCAGTCATGACAATTATAAACGCATCCGTTTACGAACAGTATGCAAGTTCTATTGGATATAACAAATTTACAGATAAATAATGCCCTTCCAATGTGTAAAAATAAAAGTTCATTTTATCAGATACAAAGACCTTCTCTCTCATATTCTTCCCAAATATATATAAATTAAGATATCTTTATATATATATATATATATATATATATATATATATATATATATTTATGGAATGACAAAATAGAACAGGAAATGTAAACATGGATGAAATTTGAAGTGAGGGAACAACCAATCAAATGGGTGCAAGAAATCCATTTCAAGCTTAAAGCCGTAGATGCTATTTCTGCTTGTATAAATCCGGTTGCAATTTGCTTATCTATATATCTGCGTATATAACTAAGTCATTGCTGTTATTGTACTTAGTAATTATGTTAAACGTAACGTATGAAGAATATACGTGTTAGGTTTCAGTGGAATGTTGCGCAATTTTATACGTGTATTTACCTTTTGAGCTGTTGATGATGTACGAAATTGGCTGGTTGCTCCCTTTAATTCACTCTCACATTGAATTCTTTTGTATTTTTTAATTTCAATATATATATATATATATATATATATATATATATATACATACCTTATAATGTCCATGCCTTTTAATTTTACACAGTATATTTTTATAATAGGGGAAGAAAGAACACATTAATACCAAAGTAGATAAAGGCCATTTATTTCGTGAATACTAATCCCATTCTTATACATTCATACATTATTTATAGATATTTTTGGTTTTCACTGATTATGCTAGTGGTAAATAAATCTGACTTTTTACTTCTGTTTCTTGTTTTTGGCTAGTTGGTCCGTGTATGCGCGTTTGTGTTTGTGTGTGCGTGTTTGCATGTAAAGGTCATTCTCGCAGTATTGTAAAGTGATGTCTGAGATCAACGAAAGATTACCTCCTGATTCATCAACGCTTAATCAAGTCGGAGACAGCAATCAAAGGCAGCCAAATCATCACAAAAATATCACATAGACGAACTCCAGAAAACTCCAATCAGACAAATCCATACGACTTCAATAATTCGACAAAGGATCAGAATTGTTATACTTGAAGCCGACGCGCTTATTGGAAACTATGAACGATATAATAAATGCATCAACGAATTAAATTTAAGCATGACATCAACAGAAAGATGATTCACCAAACATCGAATCAAGAATTAATGCAATTATAAAAAAGGATCGAAAAACACTGCTTACAACATCGATGGCCGACTCCGAGATTAGACTCATCAAAACTCACAGAAGATATCCAAAAAGGCAAAACCCGTCGGAAAAAACACCGCAAGATTGTACGGCAAACCAAAAACTCATAAAGCCGTGACAGCCTCAGGAGCTCCCTCGATGCGGCCCATTATGTCAATGATCAATCGCCCAATAATATAAACCAGCCAAGTGTCTCTGCAAACTACTTGAACCAATACGGAGCATCATAAACGCAAACAATATCAAGGACTCCTTTTCGAACTAGCAAATGAATTGAAGGGGAAGAACATCCTACAGAATATAAAAATGGTTCCCGCTTTGACGTCTCATCCTTATTTACGTAAACATACCACTGGATAAGACAACAACGGAGATCTTGTGTGACTCATCAAAAATGAGTTTTTTGATTTCCTTATAGACACCAATGACATCAAACACCTCATATTAGCAGTGTACTAAAACGCAATTTACATTTGAATGGATATACTACCGCCGATCAATGAAAACGAGCCTAAAAAGGTATAATTGATCAGTGCGCACTCTACAAAAGTTATGTAGATGATATCTTGTTGTTCATCTCAGAAGCAGCAGATCCTTCCGAAATCCTCAAACAAGCAATGGATCCGATCCAGACACCAATTCACTCTCGAGGTAGAGAAAGACGACAGTTTCCTTCCTTGACATCAAACTCACTGAGTAGTTGAAAACGGGGATTTGACATCATCAACAGAGATAGAAAATCCACTTTCACCGGACAATACATTCACTACAACAGTAGTGTGCCAAAAATCCCACAAAAGAAAACTTATTAAACAGCCTAGCAAACAGAATCAGAAGATCTGCTCTTGAACACAAGATTGAGGAAGAACTGGGCTACCTCAGGAAAAATTTTACACGAACAACTACCCAGACAAGTTTCATTGATGTCAACATCAGAATCACGGCAGATATTCGTACTAGAGAGGATACCGTCAAGCAGGTTTCCCTAAACTCTACCATTTAGGAGGGTGGACGCACCAGCCCCACACTGCACGGCAGCGAATTGAATAACTATGAGAACTTTCCCAATGTTAGTTAATATGATGAAGTACACAGAGAATCATGAGGTTGATGCCAAAGATCACCATACCTTCTCCAAATCATTCATAGTCTAGCTACTCTCATATATGTGCGGTAGCACATATATCGGACGTACGAAGAAGCAATTGAGAAGCAGAATCCAACAACATTTGCCACAGAAATTGATTAACAAAGCATGGCAATCGTCAGGAAAATCAGCTATTTCCGATCATATATTAGCAACGGGCACGCAATAATTCGGACCAATTTCACCTCCTACATATAGAGCAAAAATCAGAAAAATTATTATTTATTTATGAAGCCCTTTTATATAAAAACAACAAGCACCCGACCTTAACATTCAAAAGTTTCATCAACAAGATATACTAATCGACTGGCGAAGGATAACAAAATTCAACATCAACCTACTGGTATCCAGTCAAGACCAAACAGGCCCCCTCGACTAGAATCAACAACAAACAATCGATTGGCAACAAACCGAAGTGGAAATAACAGAGGCGCATACGGTGACAGAAGCTTCAAACAATATGAGCGTTCACCGTAATCCACACCGGCGCTGTTACCATGTGGAAAATACGAATTTGCGCAACAAGGTGAAACGATGAACTTACACTGGAAAAAATAGCACCGTATATGTAACAGTGAACACCTGCACAAATGGTTACCTCGCTTCATCAAAACAATAATGACGAGATCTCAGACATCATTTTGTAATACTGCGAGAATGACCTTTACATGCAAACACGCATACACACAAACACAAACGCATACACACGCACCAACTAGTCAAAAACAAGCAGTAATAACGAGTCAGACTTTGTTACCACTGGCATAATCAATTGAAAACCCAAAATCTATAAATATGTATGATTGTATAAGAGATGATTAGTATTCACGAAGTAAAATGGTCTTTATGCACTTTGTTATTAATGCGTTCTTTCTTGAATTATATATATATATATATATATATATATATATATGGTTATATATACAGCATATATATATATTTTCATGATATCCATGCCGTTTTACCAACACAGCTCTTATAATTAGAAAACACACAGTCAACAAAGTGATAAAAGTTGAGCTTATTTCGTGAATATTAATATCTTTATAAAGAATCATTCTTTCTTTCAAATGATTATGTTATTGCTGTTGCTGCCAGCTTAGCCTTGACCAGCAGAGCGTTTGTGGGGCTTGTTGGTGTATGTTAGAGCCGCAGCAGTTGCGAGGATGTTCGACTTGTCATTATTAGCTTGGTAGCCGGTAGTTAGCCATTGTGCATTGCTCACCGTTAAATATACAGGCGTTATTTTCCCGCAGGGATCGTTTCAATCCCGCCGCGCAAGACGTTATTTTCGCTTCGGTAACACCGTTAATGCCGACGTACAAAGTTAAACGCCACATTGCTTGGAGATCACGTATGCGTTTCAGTTGCTTCACCACAATCCGGCTGCTTAGCGGTCGAGTAGCCCGTTGGTTCTGGCTGGTATACTAGTAGTATCGTTTCGAATTTTGTTATGCTTTTGGCCAGTCGATAAGGGATATTTGATGAAGTCTTTTTGCTCGCGAATGGTGCTTGTTGTTTATGTGTGCAAGTTGTAGATATATTTTTCTGATTTTGCTTATGGTGGAATTGTGAAATTATCGAATTTGAGCAGCCTTTCCCTAAAGCTCATATAGCCATGTACGGTAGCACATATATCGGACGTACGAATAGCGAATTGGAGAAGCTAGAATCCAACAACATTTGCCACAAGAAATTGATTAACAAAGGTATGGCAATCGTCAGGAAAATCAGCTATTTCCGATCATATATTAGCAACGGGCACTCTTGTCACTCGACCAATTTCAATAATTCTACATAGAGCAAAATCAGAAAAATTATTATTTATTTATGAAGCCCTTTATAAACAACAAGCAATTCGGACTCCACATTCAAAAGTTTCATCAACAAGATATACTAATCGACTGGCGAAGGACAACAAAATCAACATCAACTTGATTGGTATCCAATCAAGACCAAACAGGCCCTCGACTAGAATCAACAAACAAACAATCGATTGGCAACAAACCGAAGTGGAAATAAATGATAGCGCATACGGTGATGAAGCTTCCAAACAATATGAGTTGTCAACGACCGCAATCCACAGACTCGATACAATTATGGAAAATACGAATTTGAAAGTAAACAAGGTGAAACGATGAATCACAATTGGAAAAATAGCAATTCGTATATGTAATAGTGGAATCAATTCGCGTATCAAATGGTTAATTCTCGCCATCAAAACAATAATGACGAGATCTCAGATCATTTTGCAATACGAGAATGATTCCAAGATGCAAACACTTACGTCATCATCAAATCATCAAACGCATACACACGCAATCAACTAGTCAAAACAAGAAACAGCAGTAATAACGAGTCGACTTGTTACCAATTGGCATAATCAATTGAAAACCCAAAATCTATAACATGTATGATTGTGGAAGAGATGATTACATTCAATGAAGTAAATGGTCTCTTATGCACTCGTTATTAATGCGTTCCTTCTTCCAATTATATATATATATATGATATATTTTATGATAACCATGCCGTTTCAATTAACAGCATTCTTATACCAGGAAAACGATGGAATAATCAAAGTGGATGATTCGTCACAATTCTTATGACAATCACACATACGATGATTTTTCAATCGACATGCTATTGCGGTCACCCGACTCGTTAATGTCGTTTCTCTTGATCAAAGCCGGCGGCGTAGCGCTTGCAGCCAGGTATGCGTGTTTCAGCAGCAACATTCCCGAAGTGACGTTCGAAGATCTTAACACCATTGCTTGGCAGCTCGCCAGCCATTTCAGCATCATTGTCCGTTATTTTTCCAGCAGGTTGATCGTTTTCACCCCGCCGCGCAAGATTGCCATTTCGCTTCGGGTAACAACGTTAATGCCGATTGCATTGCTTAAACGCCACATCAGCTTGGAGAGATAAGTCGATGCGCCTTCGGTTGCTCATCACAATCCGATTAGCGCGAAGATTTCGTCGAGGGCCTGTTGGCCTCTGGTTGCATACTCGTAGATTGTTTTTGAATTTTGTTATTTTGGCCAGTCGATATGATATCAGTTGATCAGGTGCTGTTGTTTTATGTAAAGTGCTTCGTAGATAAATAATACTTTTCTGATTTTGCTTTATGTAGAATTGTGAAATTGGTCGAATTGACAGTTCTTCCTCAATCTTGTGTTCATGTATGGCCATGTATGCGGTAGTTACTACATATCGGTATCGAAGAAGAATTGATAAGCAGAATCCAGCAGCAGATTTACAGAAATTGATTAACAAAAGGCTTGCCACCGTCAGGAAAAATCAGCTATTTCCGATCATATATATTACAACGGGCACCCTGTCAATTGACCAATTTCTCAGCCACTTACATAAAGCAAAATCCGAAAATTATTATTATCTACTTGAAACACTTTACATGAAACAACAAGCACCTGACCTTAACATTCAAAAGTTTCATCAACAAGATATACTAATCGACTGGCGAAGGATAACAAAAATTCAACATCAACCTACTGAAATCCAATCAAGGACCAAACAGGCCCTCGACTAGAATCAACAAACAAACAATCGGATTGGCAACAAACCGAAGTAAAAACAACAGAAGCGCAGCTACGGTGACAGAAGTTTCCAAACAATATGAGCGTTCAACACCGCAATCCATTACCGGCGCTGTTACCATGTGGAAAGTACTACGAATTTTGCGCAACAAGGGTGAAACGCGATGAACTACACTGGGAAAGACTCTCGTATATGTAACAGTGAACACCTGCACAAATGGTTATTTCAAAGCCATCAAAACACACGACGAGATTCCCAGACATCATTTTGCAATACTGCGAGAATGACCTTTACATGCAAAACACGCATACACGCCACAAACACGTAAACCCATACACACGCACCAACTTAGTCAAAAACAAGAAACAGCAGTAATAACGAGTCAGAATTTGTTACCACTAAGTATAATCAATTGAAAACCCAAAATCCATAAATATGTATGATTGTATACAGAGATGATTAGTATTCACGTGAAGTAAATGGTCTTATCCACTTTTGTTATTAATGTTCTTCTTATTATATATATATATATATATATATATATATATATATATATATATATATATAAAGTCTAATTGTAAATACTTGAAATGACTCCTGTGAAAGGTAGGATTATAACCTGTAAAACGACAAGATACATTGAATTTTATTAAGGCTAGCATTCCACAACATTTATAACAGAATTTTTTTAAATCAAGGTATATGTAATCAGCATATGAAGAGACAGATTTAAAGATGAATTTATAATCAATAACCTGATTTCGCTTATTTACCCTTCACGTTTCAGCAGAAAAAGCGATATTGTTTCAATATACATGTTCATTATTCTGCGTAATAGTAGTTTGTGTGTTGTGGGGTACAAATCAGCACGAGATTGGTCATTTCTATTTTAGTCTGCAGTATAAAAAAAATAGAAAGACATATTTTTCCATATTGTCCCATAAATAAACAATATATCATTGCCTTTAGCAAATTGTTTTTATATTTGGTTATTTAACAATCCATGTAACATTTAGGCTTAAAATCGTCAGAGGTATGCACATATTAGGGGTAATGATGTTACATTGCATATGTAATAAAAAACACCTCATCATTTGACTACAAATTTATAGGGGCATCATCAAGTAGTTTGTAGAATTGCAATGCTCAAGATTAGAAACAAGCTGCTATCCCTGCGCTGTGCCGCCGCAATCACACGTTGCATGCAATTTTAAGTTTTATGTCAATTTATACTTTTTACCTATGTAACACGGTGTCTAAAATTTTCCGACGAATTTGTGATAGCTGCTAGTGACTAGAGTTTTGAACTGATGTTGAATGCATCCATTAAGTATTGAACTGTCTCCATCCAACCTTATTGGTGCATTACATTAAAATGATTTTTGTCATTTTTGGTGTTTTGAATGTTACTGCAGAGAATGATTCCACAACTGGGTTTAAATGCTTGATTGCGCAATAATGACAATAGAAAAATTGTAACCAGTTTACGAAAAAATAAAATTAGAACATTAAATGAATTCCAAAAATTATACATAAATTGGATTTTATTAACTAAATATGTATGTGTATTTTGATATATATATATATATATATATATATATATATATATAGTGATAGTATATATATATATGTATATATATATACATTTTCTCAAATACCTAGTTTACGCAAATAACTCCTGTTCTTAATTTGACATACATTACTATCAATAAACACGGACTTCAGCAAACTGAAAAACGTATATATATATATATATATATATATATATAATATTTATTCATAAAGTATATTTAATGAAAATTATCGACCCCTAACGAATTTGTAATTATAGCACTAATGTATAATTTTATTAACTATATTAATTTTCGAACTACGAATTGCTAGCATAGCAGCGTAAGTTTACCTATTTTCTCTGCTTAGTCCTATTAAGGTCATTCTTATAAGCAGCTTGAATTAATTTGGTCTTAACACATAGCAACGAGCATTAAATTAATAATCCTATAACTCTGCCCTAAAACACAAGTAGCAGCTCATTGTAAAGAGTTTGCAGTTTTGTGTCAATTTGTGTTAAGAATAGTTTGTAAACTATGTGAACAAATGTATGTGAATCAATTTCAAACTGACGTTTTATTTTACTAGCCATGCTCAGTGGCAATAAGACAGGCATCATTATATTTGTCAATTGATATTTCTGCCAAATGATGCCGAGTGGAAGCGACTCGTAGGATGATGCAAAAATATCCCAAAATAAGCATATATGCAAGTTTGGCAACAACTAAATTTTTCATCAAACGTGGACTTTCCGTGTCGTAAGATGTGATTGAATTGTCTGCTCAGGTGTTTGGTTCTTAGCTGCAGCCATTTTAGTGTTTAATGTGGAGTGCACATTCAAGAAGAATTACTGTAGTTATTGCATTGCATATAGTGCTATTTATATTTAAATTGAAAATATATTCTGAAGCAAACAAAAAAGTAGTTAAACTTCATAAACACGTCCATATTTACACAAAACTATATATGATAAATAGCGTTTTTATTTCTGCAGTAGTTTAGTACACCACTGAAGATTTGCTCAAAATGGATTGCACTAATGACTGTCATTAGGGTTCTGAATGATGCCAACATTTTCAAATTAATTATAACTTCGAAAAAGTTTACTGGCTTCTGTATAACAATATATGAGGGATAACTCACGTGTGTGGAAATTCGTCAAATAAATGCTGCATGCAGATGGTATTTAATTAAAAAAATCATGAATGAGAAGTTCATGTGGAGTAGTGGATAAACTGATTAATTATAAAATAAATTTTCTTCGCCAATTTTCGTGTTTACAACAGTCCGATTTATGATTCTGGAGTTGGATTAAATTGTAATATGGCATATGTTGTAAATTCTTAGCAAAAATATCATTATAGTGTATAAAATTCATTTAAGGCAGTTTTGTAACTGTCTGGACATTCAAAATTTAACATCGCAAAAGTATTTCCTCACTACATTGCTGATTCAGAAAATTAAATCTTACGTATTCTTTCCTATGATAGAAATTTAAATACTGAATATCCAGTAATATTCTATTTGTTGTTAAGTTTTCTCATCAAAAATTCATATAAATTAGCTATATTACTTGAATTAGGCAATCAAACACAAATTACATCATAATTCATATTTATTGAATATGTATATTTTGTTTTGCTGCCCTGTAGATTTGATGTTTCCTGAAGAAGTAGGAACGCCAAGTCAATATTCTGAAACTTACGCAGCTCCTGGTTTATATCGCCACGCGGAGCACTTCTATTCACAGATACGATTGGCTAATCGATGTTAATTACTTACTCAGAACGATATGGCAATTACCACGGAATAGATTCTTTGGATGTTCAAGTTAAAAGTAACAACAAAACACTGACAATTATTTCAAGGATATGAACACTCATATTGGAAGAAAACAAACAATAGTGTAAATAGTTGAACAATGTAGCTGAACTGACTGTAGAAATGGATCCAAAGATTGAGTTAATGTAGGTTGGATTTCAACGTAATAAATGTGCAAAAATATAAATAAATATTATCAGATACAAGAAACGATTCTTTCACATTTTCTCAATTATCTAGAATGAATTATCTTTTATATATAAAATAGCCTGAAAAGGAAAACAAGATAGAAATATGTAAAAGTCTTGTTTTGCCTTTAAATTTATGTATAAAGAGATCTCATTTGTATACACTTGAGAAGAAAATAAGTAAGAAGCGTTTCTTATTTCTGATAATATTTCTTTTTATTTTTTCAAATAGAATGGCATACTATGTATTTTATTAAGGCTCGCATTTCTAAAAAATATATAAATTAAACTTAAATTGCGGAATATTTTCTAAAGTTGCCAAATATTTAAACCTCTAGTTTAAATGCTATTTTTGCTTAATATTCTACCTCTGTTAAATAAACGAAAATATTTATAATTTGATCCATAACTTGTTTATGGTTTTGATGTAATATCAACGGATAATTTAAATCCAAAATCGATTAAACATTTGAATTTGTTAATTTACACACGGAAACGTTCGCATTTTTGCAAAACGTTTATGGTCGGAATTTTATGTTTGTAAATCAAAATAAGAAAATAAAATCCCTATATTATGCAACGGCTTTCTCATTAATCACTCACATTTAACCTAGCGTCTATTTAATACTGTAACCTACACAAAATTTCATGAGCCGCATAATTCATTCATTGCATGCAATATTATACTTATAACTTTAAATACTTGATCTTGAAATTGTTCAAGTATAACCACTATATAGTTCTAAAGAAACGATTTTCTTTCTGCCATTATGATATTGCAGAGAATAAACAATGAATGCGTACCTAAAGTACTTTCCAAAAGCGGACAGTGGATGAACAGCATATCAATTTTATCAGAACGAACCTACGTAAATATAAAAAAAACTTCAATTCGCAATTCATCTCGCAAAAAGATAAATCTGTCCAAAATAATTGCTCTACCAGGAGATCGCGTTGCACAGAAGAGTGTAAGGATGTTTTACAGCGAGCATAAACTATAAGTAGGGCGAAAAATTTTGCCGCGCTAAGCAAAATCAAAAGGATTCATTTCCATACGTAACATTTACAATAAAATGCGTAATGCTTGTTTCTACAAAAAACGTATGACAATCATAAATATAGGGATTAAGCTTCCTGTAATCAAACGGTCTTGTATTGCGTAATTATAATCATGCAACAGATTCTCATTGCGCGTTTTTCCCCGAACTACCTGATTGCTATTTAAGCGATTCTACAAATACATAAAAATAAATATAGCCGGCAGAACGTAGATTGTATTAGAACAATTTAGTCAAAAACTCCTTCTATCCAAATCGGAATTTCACGTTTTTTGAAGTAACATATAAGCACAGCTAACATCGAAAAAGCTCGAACACAGTAGTATCATTCTTCAACTGTGATTTAACAAGATAAGTAGTACAAGGTTTGAAGTGAAGTTATACATTGCATGAATGTGTGTCTGTGAATTTGTATTTTTGTTCTGGTTTGTTGCTGCATATTGAATACACGTAATTCGACTTATGTCACAATGTCTCACAAAATGTATTGTATAAATTATCACATATTTAAAACGACTTTGAATCTGTAACTATGTTATGCAAAACCTGATTCATTCGTGTGCCCATGCTTCAATACAAGAACGATTTTGCAATTACGTTATGTAATGGAATACATAGGATTATTAGCATGGAAATCTCGGACGGCAATTTTTCTAGTTGTTCTTTGTAATGAAATGTCTTCAAATTTTGCCATTGTTTACGACTCGCATGAACATCTAAAATAGGGACAACAGAACTGCAGTATACAAAATATTATTGCACAGACTTTGCTGGTGATAGATTGATGTCAAAAGTAAAAATAATTCTGTGCCGAATGTCAATTGTCGAAAAATTACGCCTCTACATTAAAATAGTAGTCGTTGTGCCTTGCCGACAATTCCATTACATTTGTTAACTTTTCGATTGCATGAACGTTAAACTGAGATTATATATGTAGAACCTCAAGTTTTAATTTGTTTTGTAGCTAACAAGAAAGTACATCGTCTAGATTTGCACTTCAGTCAATAATTTTATTTCGCATGCATTTCTTAATCAAAAAAATCACCATTATTTGCTGCAGAATTGGTATTACTTTACACACTGTGAATCCTATACAAATACGCTTTCGTCTCTTCGAAGATGACATGCGTGAAATCTCTGTACAGCGGATGGTACGATTTTCACCCAAAGACTGAAACACATCAAATCTCAATTTATTTTGTTTATCGCTGCCGATGCTTGTTTTGATTTCCTTCAGGAATATTACCGCCAAAGTGACACAAAAAATATCATTTTCTAAAAGCTTAATTAGAAGAAAAAATAATCCGTAACAGCCTGAGCCATTTAAAATCAAAATTTTAGGAATGCATATGTAAGTAAGTGTCAAAATCTATTAATAATAAAATTAAGCGCTTTGTTTATATGTTTAGGAATAGAACAAGTAGCGAAAACAGTATGCCGAAATTTCAATTTATCCAGTCTTTAAAGAGAAAATAGATGCGAAATTCTTTAATATAAAATATCAAATGAATATATAGAATAAAATTTCTTAAATTAAAAATAACATACTTCTATAACATTAAATATCGACACCTTCTTTGGAACATCAAGGACTCTTTGAAAGTGTAAAACTTGTTTAGTATTGGATTGAGTAAATGTTTCATGTGCAATTCTGCCTTCCATTCTTTGAACACAAAAATGGAAATATGCTACCCAGCGACTAGTGGACTTCAGATATTCATACACACAATTTAAGCATAACCATTTCTGATTATAATGGAATGCACTTATGTCCAATATGCGCATGTTAATTATGATGCTCCAGGTGGCTTTACCATCAGCTGGCCTTATTAACCTTTTCTAACTGAGACAACGCTCAGTTTAGACTGAAAAACTATAATAAAATTAATCATGAAACACATCTTCAATTCAATACCACTTCTTGAAGCGACATGGTGTCTCTTTTAGAATGAAAAATTGAGGATAGATATTTGGAATTTTTACCAAAAAGCTAAGTTCTTATCTAACAGAAAATATCGTGAAGTCAGGCGCAGCGACATTGCAGTGTAGAGATTTCCGAAATCTAAAGCGAATTTTCTTCAGTTGAGGCCTCATCTAATGCAATTTATTAAAAGTAACGGACGAATTACCAGTAAGGCTAAAACCAGCCTACTGAATGAATTTGCTTTTTTACCTTAGGGAATGCTTACCGTGTTTTATATATATATATATATAGTATATACATATATATATAGTATATATATATATATATATAACAACCATTTGTGACAGCGAAAAAAAAAGTTTAAAAAAGAACATTCAATAGTGAAATTCCGGGTAATAATCTCTGCGCTGTTGGCCACAAGGGGCAGATGAGATTTAAAGCAATTTGGTGGAAATCGAAATGGGAAAAAGCATTGCTGCACGTAAAAGCCAATAATGTGAACAGTTGTTTAGCTCTCAATCCATCATTACTAGATTGACGAAATCTCAGACATCCCTTTGTAATATAACGAGGAAGACTCCTACACGCAAACAGAAACACACAAACAGAAACACTGCATTTACTGAAGCTCATTGCAAACGGATAGCAATTCTACAAATGAGTCCAACCCAGAAATGTAGGTATAATCCGAGTCATACTAGTTACCGGCCAGGTAGTCGAATTGAAACCAAGGATGTATGTATTTGAAAGATTTAAAGTGATGTTTAGTGGTCTCGAAATAAATGGCCATTATTCACATTGTTTTTAACGTTTATTTAATAATAAAAAATATATTTTTTTCACAATAATATAATATCAATACTGAATAATAATATATACATATATATATATATATACATATATTTATATATATATATGTAAATAACGTGATTTCATATCAATCAATATATTAAATTTTTAAGATTAAAGTTTATAAATTGCTGTAAGTAAAATATTGAAACAAAACCAATGAAATATCTCTTGGCGGATTTGTGCTAATATCGTTTTTACCCCTTTCTATTTTGGATCGTTGCTTATATCTCTTTGACAAATTAGTAAATGCAGATTAATCAAATAGAAATTGGTTGCAACATGCGCATAATAAAATAATTATTTAAACTTTGTTTAATTGGATGATACTTCCTGGGTCTATACATAGCGATATGAGTTGTTTATTAAGCTAATCCTCTTCCGTCAATTACAAAAGGCTGACCGAGCATTTGCGCCAACAGAAGTCCGCAGGTGGTTCGTTGAGAGGAAAAAATATACCTGGCCCGCACACGTGTCTCTCTATATTTAGCTATCACAATACAAACGTTCCACATAGAACTTATATCACACAGGTTCTGGTAAGCTCGTATGTTCACTCATTAGACTGCAAAGTGACAGTTTTTGGGACAGGGACTCTATTTTCAATTAAATACTGTTTGTTGCGAAGAACTAATATATATGCAAGTATGTATTAGGTTTTGCGAACCTAGTAAACCTAATACATATTTGCATATATATTATTTCTTCGCAACAAACGGTATTTAACTGTAATATATTGAATTGTATGATGTCATGCTTACCGCGAAATCTGATAACTGATATCGATGAATGCCAGAGTGCATGGTTTAACTGGAGTAACAGGTGTTCGGAAATTGTTGTAATTCTCAATTTGGGTGAACTTTAGCATAAATTTATATCCATCAGGTTGGTATCATGTACTGACTCGGAAACCATAGTGTTAGTATCTGGTACTCATCGATTTCAAAAAAGGTATCAGTTACTAACACAATAGCCATAGTGTTAGTATCCTTTACAGACTCGGTATATATATTATATAGTGTGAGTTAGCATTGAAGTTGCATTGTCGTTGACTTTAGATGATGTTAGCTTCACTATTACAGGTTTACACATTCGTCTAGGAGATTGTACTGTCCTATTATTCCACATTCTTCTACCAAATATATAGTGGTTAAAGGCGTAATACCGGCTCCTACTGATGAGTCGCCAGTAAGCACGAAACGAATGTGCATGAGATTATAATTTCCGTTCATGCAGCCTTTGGTTTATCCTTCTGGTCACAAGTGAACTAATTTGTTACTAGGTTCGCAAAACCTAATACATACAATTTTCAATTGTCCAATTTTTCGGTCAAGATCAGCGTAACTTCAGAATTATTAATTTATTTACAGCCTGATTTAACTGCGTTAGAAGAATACGTTAATACTATATTCGTTCGGCTAGTGGAATTGCATGAAATTGCTGTCCAAATATTTTCAGGTGTGATTTTTCGACCATTTTGTTAAACGAAGTAATTGAGATTTTAAGCAACATTACCAAATAAAGAATTTAAACAAGCGCGGTTTTTTGTGTTGAATTTACTTAATTACGGACTATTTACACTAATGTCTATATCAATAAACCTATAATCACAATCATTTCTATAGATTTTTGACTCAACTGCGATTTTTTTTAAGAAGGAACGACTGGAATGCAGAGATGTGGACAAATAAAATAGATGGTATACGGAGGAGCACAAATCCGTAGTGTAGAAGTTAATTTTAAAAGGCGAATATGTTAACGGAAGAATAAACGAGAAATAAATATTCAAAAGAGGACACCGAACACAAAAATTACGTTCTTATCATTTTAATCTTACATAAATAACATAACATAGCATATGATGATATTCTACGTGGCATATTAGTTTACTTCAAGTAACGTAAAATATATGGATGAAGACGCAAAAGGACAAGTTTGTGTAAGTATAAACTAAGTATTTATAGTGTCGAAATGGCAGTTCGCCTTTTCTACACTATACAATTCTTAGTTTATACTGACATATGTAAAGTAATTAATGGGTCACGTACTTATATCAAGACAGAAACCTTGATTATAATAATTGTTATCACCGCTCGCGAAATCAATGTTCGTTTAAGCTTGTGTAAGTTTTGAATATTTGCCGTCAATCGATTAAAGAGAGCGGTCAATTGAACGCTGACAATTGGTGTACCATAGCTCATTTTGCAAGTGAGCTTAAATGTTGACCAATAAGTGTTGAAACGCATCGGGAAAAACAACCGAAATGAGTCGACCTACATGGTAAGATTGTTAAAATTTGTTTGGCTATCGTAAATTTCAGTTAGAGAACATATATCCGAAAGCCATGCCTGTTACTGCGGCAAAAATCAAATAATTATCTGATAAATAAAAAGGTAAGTTTATTTAGGAATGAAAGCCGAAAGATCATATATAAAAAATATATTTGAATATTCTCTCACGCTCTCTGCCTATCTAATGCATTCGAGACAAATTTCTGATTTAAATGACTAAAATTAAACAAATTAAAGTGCACATAATTTAAACATATAGTTCAACTTTCAAAAAAGAAACCGAACTACACAATATATCATGCCAATGTCACTGTAGTCTAAATGAAACATAAATATTACTTTTTAGTTTTTGGAACATCTAATAAAAAAGCACACAAAATATCTACACAATATCGATAGAAAAACAGGGAAAATAGTTACAGGTATAGCGCAATTGTCCTCCTACGCTATATGTGAGATAACATAATTCATAACTTAACTAATTTAAGCTTAAATTTTCTACACAATTTATATTAAATTTTGAACAGGAACACGCAAAACAGTTGCTAACTCTAATAATCATTAATTCGTGGATACTCATCAAAAACAAATATTAATTTAACTAAAAAATATTAACTTTATGATTACTCTAACTTAAAATAATTTATTTTTCCACGGATTCTAGAATAATTTATATTCGTTTAACATCTATTCGTCTATCTCCCTTTCCTCCGCTTTTCCAGTCTTTTTGCCATCATCAGTGTTTCAGATACCTTTATTTCAGCAACGCATGCATTTTTCAATCGTTTTAAAGTTGGCTTCAAAGATTGAATAACATAATTTCTATTCAAACTCAAACTTTTTACAGTTAATTCAGTTTCTTTGAGTGCATTGCCACAGATTTTATTATATGTCGACTAGCTTGCCAAAATACAACTATAAATTGCATTAACTGGCCGATTAATGCGTTAAAGTATTCAACAGCGGATAAGATTTGACAAAATAGACATAAGGGAAAAGTATTTGATGGAAGATTTCTTTACATTTTTTTATTTAAAACCAATTGGATTTCAGTACGCGGCATAGAATTATGAATCGTCGAGGTTGCATTTTTGAAATTTTCAATCCCCAGCCAAAATCAGGAAACAGATTTAAGCGTTTCGTTTGGTAACTTAATATTGAATTAATTTATTTCGATTTGATAACGAAGGTAACAAATGTTATTCGTTTAATTATGCATGAAATGTTTCTAACGCTGAAATGGTTGAGGTTTTTTAATTTACTTTCTTTTTAAATTTGATCTATTATGTTGTTTTTGCATTTTAAAATTTAAATTACATTTTATTAACTTAAGAATTATTATCCGCATTTGCAAAGTTGAAATAATCTACAGCAAATTTATGCAAGATTTTCGATACTGGAAGCCTACATAATTATGTCTTCTTATTACAAATCTCTAAAATAAGGATTTTAAAATATAATAATTTATGAAAACTGGCTGTGAGACTTTAGCAAATTGAATTAAATTCATTCATAAATATAAGTGTAATATAACCAGCTAAACCTTTACGGATACATAAATGATAATAAGATATAAATTGAAGACGTATTTATTATTGGAACTTGTACGCAACGTGCTGACTTCGTGTGAGATTTTCTACTTTGACGGTCACAGTTCAGTCAGATAATGCGACGAAAACGAATTGCAGTGTTTAACATATGTAAATTAATGTTCACACAAACGATAAAATAAAAGTGAAATTTTGCCATACTACCTGTAAACTTCATCTGCATATAAAAAACAAAAATTCAAAATAACATAGGACAATATATGATGTTCGTTGCATTTTAACGTACATCCAATTTTAATTATTTTTTGTAAAAAACTATACAAAATGTCTATGGTCTATATATTTATACATCACTCAACATGAATATCGCTTTCATTCTTGAACATGGTTTTATATGTGTGCAAAACTCGTCTGTCGCAAGTAAATTATCTTAGCGCCTTATCGTCTTCAATTTTAATTGAGTGGTTTCATTCATGAAAGTATTTTGAGCGACTTATGCTATCCATGATGCATGAAAAAAATTATAAAGAATTTTAACATGTATTTGTTTTGTTAGGTTTCATATATTATATTGAATATTTGTTATCATTACACGTGCACTTAATTATTTTGCCAATACAAGATACTTGCTTACTAAATGCTGACTTAAAACTCGTGAAAGAGCATAAATATGACAGGCAACATTCCGGTTATATATGGCTAATCTATGTACCAACGGTGCAAGAATAGCAACTAAGCTTTACCAAAAGTACAATACGGTCTGGACGACGTTCACATTATTCGTTTTATGCTTTTTGGTGACATTAGTATATGAAACTACTGAAGTATCAACTATACTGTAAGTTTAACAAATAAAATATTATATTCAATTATAAAGTAGGTGTTGTTTACCTAGTAACAAATTAGTTCAATTTTGAACATAAAGATAAACATAAGTCAGCATGAACGGAAATTATGATCTCGTGCACATTCGTTTCCTGTTTTTTGGCAACTCATCAGTAGGAACCTGATTTTGCCCTATACCCACTATATATTTGGGTGAGAAATGTGGGGAAATGATGCGGTGCAATCTCTGTACGAATGTGTAAACCTGCAGTAGTGAAGCTTAAATCATATAAAGTTTTCGACAATGCAGCTTCACCGCTATCTCACTCTATATAATATATACGGATTCTGACAAGAATACCAACACTATGGCTATTGTGTCAGTACCCGATACCAACATTAAATTAGCGAAACGGTACATGTTACTATCACTGTAGTTGCCGAATGGGTACATGGTACAAACAAGATGGATTTCAATATATGCTTTAGCTCACCAAAATTGAGAATTCCAACTATTTCTGAACAGCTGTTACTCCAGTAAATCCATACAGTCTGGCCTTAATCGATATCAGTTATCATATTTCGCGGTAATCATGACAGCAATCAACTCAATATATGTAACAGTTAGATACAATTTGCGGTGGAGAATTGTTATATATGCAGTCATATATCGATCGTGTTTGTAGCATGTGCCGACTCGGCAACCATAGTGTTAATACCATAAACCATTTCAGTACTGTAATATTGGTAGCTGTTAATGACACAATAGCCATTGCGATGGTATTATATTCAGATTCAGTATATATTATATAGAGTGAGTTAACATTGAAATCGTATTGTCAAAGACTTCATATGATTTTAGCTTCACTACTGCAGGTTTACACATTCGTAGAGGAGATTGTACCGTCCCATTTCCCCACATTCCTCACCCAATTATATAGTTGGTAAAGAGTGTAATCATATTCCTAAAGAAGAGTCGCCAATAAGCAGGAAACAAATGTGCACGAGACAATATTTTCCGTTCATGCTGACTTAGGTTTATCCATATGGTCATAACTGAACTCATTTGTTAATAGATGCGCAACACCAAATACAAATCAGTTATAAAATATGATATTGTTGATTGTTTGAAGTTAAAAATTAGATTAAGAGGTTTTTTAGTTGTTGAACTTTAAGACTCTACTTAGTAATGTGCTATGTGTTTGGGCATTTTATTTTATATTTCAAATCGTGCAATTGTTTTGCAGCTTTGCTGACCATCAATGGTATTTATAAAGACCGTTCTCCAATCATAGCCAAAATTTATAATTTAAAACCACCCTATAAATATCAGTCCTGGCAATTTTTACACTTTAAGACCTCTTATTTAGTTATCGAATTACTAATGTTTCCCTGCCATATAACCACAAGAAGCGTGGAAAATACAAATAACGACAAAAATAAAAATTGAGACACAAATTATTTTTTAGATTTACGATAAAGAGGGAGAAAGAACACCTAGTTACTATTAGTGTATTATTCAAGATGACTCACAGAATAGTGGCAAACTAAACCTCAACACAACACCATTAAGGCCAAGTCAGCATTAGTGCAAGGCAACATCAGTAATACAGCTTCCTTTAGCTTTCACTGTATCACGTCATTAATAAACCATACCTGGCAGATAACTTTGCCCTACATAGAAAAGAGAGTTGCGATGATGATTCTACTAGACGTCTGCAACAAGATCGCCACTAACCTCGGTTCAATGCCATATTGCGAAAGATTTCTAACCAAGACCTGTGATGCACACATGGACCCCATCCTGACAGACAAGTGGGTCCTATACTACCTAGTTTAATTCTAAGTGACTACAACTATTTTTGCCATGTCGAAATCTACCCATCTTGTTTCTTGCACCAATCTTGTGCTGGATGAGTGAACAGAGCTCTAGTGGGCAATCGAAATGAGGGCATATGCAAAATGTGACCAAGCCAACGAAGTTGATGGAGCCTTATTTGTTTTTATTACAAGAAACACTTATTGTCAGATCCAGAAATATATCTACGGATGTCAACGTTATTTATTCTTTATTGGTAACAAACATGTGCATTACGTCTCAAACAACAATGTTCGAATGAATGTAAACGTCTAAAATCATCAACCCTAGGAGGCCAAGTTTCACTAGCTTATAATAAAACTGTGCCTACAGACGCAGTGTAAACGCGACCTTTAATGCAGAGTGAAACACTCGCGTTTCTCCATGAATGGCAAAGGTTCGAGAAAGCCACTCTAGCTTTCGCGATTCTCATTCTCACTTCGTTAGACATATTGCTTAAGTTATTAATTGAGCTCCCAAGATATATAAACATGTTAACTATATCCAGATCTCCATTCTGCAGTCGGAGAGTTCGAATGAGTGGTGGGTGAAACTATAAAAGTTTCTTAAATTTTGAGGCTGTGAATTTCATACCGAGAGACGGAACAAAGTCTGTTAATCTATTCAAGGTGGCCTGAGCAGAAT